>JAKSZT010054394.1:1965108-2019548 GCA_026826555.1 Tolypeutes matacus | reverse complement strand
GATGATAGTGGTGTGTTGAAGTCCCCTGCTATAATTGTAGAGGAATTTATTTCTCCTCTTAGTTTTTCCAGAGTTTGCCGCACGTATTTTGAGGCACCTCGATTAGGTGCATAAATGTTGATGATTGTTCTCTCTTCTTGAGAGATTACTCCTTTTACTAATATGTAGTGTCCATCTTTGTCTCTTACAATAGTTTTGCATTTAAAGTCTATTTTGTCTGATATTAGAATAGCTACTCCTGCCCTTTTTTGGCTATTGTTAGCTTGTAAAATGGTTTTCCAGCCATTCACTTTCAGCCTCCTTGAATCCCTGGGCCTAAGGTGGGTTTCTTGTAGACAGCATATAGATGGATCATATTTTCTTATCCATTCTGCCAATCTGTGTCTTTTGATTGGTGAATTTAATCCATTAACATTCAGTGTTATTACTCGTAATGAATTTCTTACTTCAGTCATTTTTTCTTTGGGTTAATGTATGTCATATGTTGTTTTGTTTCTCTTTTTGAGTTTTCAGTTGTTTTTAAACTCTCCTCCAACTCTCTCTCCTTTGTTTTTTCCTTTCAATTTGTAGGGATTCCTTTAGTATTTCTTGAAGTGCTGGTTTCTTCTTGACATACTCTCTTAATTGCTGTTTATCTGTGAATATTTTGAGCTCTCCATCATTTTTGAATGCCAATTTTGCTGGGTAGAGAATTCGTGGCTGGAAGTTTTTTTCTTTTAGTGTTTTGACTATGTCATACCACTGTCTTCTTGCCTCCATGGTTTCAGCTGAGAAATCAGCACTTAATCTTATTGTGCTTCCCTTGTATGTGATGGTTCTCTTTTCTCTTGCTGCCTTGAGTATTTTCTCTTTGTCTTGAGCATTGGACAGTTTGACAAGTATATGTCTTGGAGTTGGCCTGTTGGGATTTATACTATTTGGGGTGCGCTGTGCTTCCTGGATCTGCACATCCATCTCTCTCAATAGAGTTGGGAAGTTTTCAGCCATAACTTCCTTCAACACTCCTTCTGTTCCCTTTCCCTTCTCTTCTCCTTCTGGGATGCCCATAATGCGTATGTGTGTGCGTCTTGCATTATCGGTTAATTCCCTGAGACCATACTGGATTTTTTCTATCTTTTTGTCTATGTTTTCTATAATCTCTTTGATTTCAACTGTATTGTCTTCCATATCACTAATTCTTTCCTCTGCCTGTTCAATTCTGCTGCCATGTGAGTCCAGCGTCTTTTTCATTTCTTGACTTGTGTCTTTGTTCGCCATCATATCCATTACCTTTTTAGGTGTGTTAGCTATTTCTTCAGTATGTTCTCCCAGTGTCTTCTTTATATCCTTAATCTCTTCCTTCAGTTCTTTAAGTTGGTCCATGATATTTGTTTGGATAGCTTTGATTAGTTGTTCGATGTACTGCATTGCTTCCTGGTTTTTATTTTGTGCACTGGACTGGTCCATGTTTTCCAGTTTTTCAGAGTCATTTGTATTTTTCTGTTGCCCTCTGGTCATCATATTATCTTGATGGGTTTGTTCAGTTGATTAGCTTTTCTCTATGCTCTAGAATTTTATTTAGCTGTTGGTTCTGCGTGTGAGTTAAGTTTTCTCTTTGGCAGTTTTTCTTCTTATTTTATTTACTTTCTTCTTTCTATGTTCCCTTGAAGGCAAAAGGTTAGGGCCAGAGGAATCAAAAGATGTAAGGAAGGCAGAAGGATAATAGAAATGTTGATAAAAGTTAGAAGAGGGGCAAAATGAGATTCAATGAGATGAATATTTAACTTGTGTAGGCAGTGTAGAGTACTAGGAAAAAATATGGAGTTCCTATAATGGACTGGGAAAACAAATGGAGGAATATATATATATAGTGATTTAGAAGGCTAGAATTATGAGGAGGTAGAGAAATAGTAGAGAAAGGTCTGAAAGGAAAAAGTTAATACTAATAAAAAATAAAAAAAAAGAAAAAAGAAGAAGGAAACAAGGGGGGTCAATGATACCCCTAGGGTCCAAGTGGATCCTTCCTGCCTACTTGTGTTTATCAATGAATTTCCCCACAGGGTTCTATATGCAGGTCCTGAAGCAGCTTTTAGCTATTAAACTAAATTAAAAAGAATTTATTTTTCAATTGTTGAGGTGACCTCACTTTTTTTTTTTTTTTAGCCAAATGCAGGACCCAAAATAATTCCTCTTCTAGACCTACCCCCTTACGGAAGGGACCCTAGCTGGGCCCGTGGAAATTAATCAAGCACGTCCCACTTTCCGGACTCCCCAGGTTAGCTGAAGCTCTGATGTTAGTCAGTGAGGAGTGCTAAAGATGGCGGATTCCGCCCCTTCTGGCGCCGAGCTCCAGCGTCACCAGGCTGCTCAGTAAATCAGTTTGAGTGCAGATTCGCGTCTGCTCTCAGCCTGGTGCTGCTTCAGTTCAGCTTATCTGCTCCCCAAAGCTATGGGGCGGTGCAGGCAGCCAGATCGATGTCTAAAAATATAAAATACCCTTCCCTGTCTTCCAACCGAACCCTCCCTTTTTTGGGAAGTGTCCCTTCCTCCTGGCTCCGCAGCGGCCCGGGTCTTATCCCTGGGTGGCTAGGGAGATCAGCTCCGTTCCCCGACCAAAATCCCCTCTCCGGTTCACCGGGTGCTGACTAGCTTTTTGCTCTGCTCACACAAGGTCCAAGGGGCGCCAGGCAGCCAGCTCCCCAGAAAATAAAACTTTTTCGCCCCCGCCCGCGGCTCCAAATGGCCGTTTTATTATTTATTTCCGTAACCGCGGGGCTCAGCCGCCTGTGCCAACCTCCACCGGCAGCCTCAAAACTCACGAATCTCCACCGTTCGGTCCACGCCGCCGGTCCGCGCAGATAGATGTCCCAAGCTTCTCACTCCACGCGTGCACAGCACAGACCCCCGGGCAGGACCCCGTCCCCAATCCGCCTTGCTCTGGGAGCTTGCAGTGTGCGCCCTCCTACACCAACGCCATCTTGCCCCCTCCAATTCAGTGTATTTTAAAACCAGGGAGTCCTAATTAATAAGTTTCGTTGAATTGCATATACTTATGTAGCATCTATAGGGAACTGTACAATGTTTCAAATTGGGATTAGAAGATAATAAATCAAATGGGCTCTTACTATGCAAAAGGTGCTATGGCATGTAATGTAACTTATTTTAAATTTGAATTGAACATGGTCTTTACCAACCATTTGGTGTGTGAAGTACAGAGAAGTAGGCTGTAAGAGGAAGATGAACCGATATATATAGTGCAAGGAAGAGTATGAGGAGAAATGGAGAGGTAAAATAAATGTGATGTGAGTTCAAAGGAGGGAGAAAAACTCATCACGGTTTGGGTGATATGCAGGGAAAGCAGGTACATCCTCATAGAAGCAGTATTATTTGAGCGAGTCCCTTCAGGAAGGGTGTGCTTGTAACAGTCATGGGTGATAAGCAGATGAAGATATTTCGGCAGAGGGAAAAGTACGAGGAAATGCACAAAATTGAGATGATACTGGGTGTGCCAAAGAAACAAGACTGAGTTAACTTGGCAGGAGTGGAGATGCGATAGGTGGGATAACGTTGCGGCCAAATTAAAAGGTGGGCAAATAATACTCTCCTGGAAATATATTTTGATTAAGGGGCTAGAGAAATATATTTCCCTTTCTAAGTAAACAGTTTTGAGTAGGGCTGTAAAATGAGTTTGACTTGAAAAGACACACCTAGTGAACATCTCCCAGCCCTGCTGCCTATCCCCCTCCTTTAATTTGTGTGCAGATGTTTTGAGATGTTTCCATTCCACGTCCCTGGAGTGACGTTAGGTCTAAGGAAAAGGCCTGAAGCTCAGAAACCGGGAATGAGCAGCCCCAGCTGCTTATCAGGGTGGGAAATCTCAGGGGCAAGGCCCCCTCCCCCTGAGTCTTATAACTACCCTGCCCTTGGGAAGCACAGATTTGTCTCTCCTCTCCTATGGAGGCGAATTGAGGAACTGCCATCCATTGACCCTGAGCTGGGCACTTATTAGATGATAAGGTGTGTGCTCTTCTGCCTCCCCACTCCGTTTCTCTGTAAATCAATAGAGCCAGGTGGGTAGTGTATCTCTTCTGGAGCCAAACCCATGGTGTGTCCCCCTATACTTGGCTCAAGTACTCCTGTCTGCAGGATGGTGAGAAATTGGGATCAAGTACACTCTTACTGATTCTCTGACTCTGTGTCCACCAGTAACCTCCTTTACACCTGCAGTGTGAGTCATTTGTTGCATTTGTCTTTGTGCCAGGCTTGACAGTCTGTGCTCTAGGAAAATTTATCTGGCCTACCTACTGCTACTTGATGAGAAAAGAGGCAAGATAAGACCAGTGAGAAGGTCAATTATAAGAGTGGCTGGGCAAGAGGTAATGAAGCCCCACTGAGAATCCAGGAAAGAGATAGAGACACATGTTCACTTAGAAGCTACAGGGTTTGATAACAGAATGTGAAGGTAGATAGAAAATGCCAATTTTGAACCTAAATTACTAGGAGAATGGAGATATCTTTCAAATAACTATGGAATCTGGTTTGAAACATGGGATGCAGGGACTGGTAAAGGATTCGGAGAATCCTTTCTTGATGGAGAAACTCGTGGTAAAACAGAAAATGTCTTGGAGGCAGCTGGACATGTGATTGATCATAGAGGTGAGGGTTAAAGGTTTTCCTCAAACATATATGAAGTTCATATTTAAAGAAAGGTTTTATTTCAGGATTTTAACAAGGAAGCTGAAATATGTTTAACAGCACTAACTAACTGAAGCAAAGAATTATAAAAACATTTCTTATGCATGGTGCAAAGGAAAGGGAGTTGGAGGGAGTGAGTGCTTTTGGATTTTTGCATTCTTATTTTCCCAAGGGTGTGAAAAAGTAACCACCTAAAAAGAAATGCCCCCCAGTTGGACTTTCATGTTCCATTCAGCATGAACATATTCCTTTTTGCTTTCTCCATGACTTTTCCTTTTCTCTCCAATACCCACTGGTGAATGGGCCTCAGGAGAAATGAGCTCATTAGAATATGTAGGTTCATAATTTGATCATAAATAATGCAGCAATCTCGCTCCAAATAAAGATACTAGCTATCTCTGCTAGCGCTGGCATTCATTTAAAAATTTTTACAGGAGAACCTTCTGGGTGTCGTTTTAACAATATTTAGCAGGTGTTTTTCTTACCTGAGGTACATGTAAAGTGAAAATGACAAACAGTTGTTCTAAACTGATCGATTTCTTTATAGGTATTTCAAGGATATTTCAGCAAAGGGTATAAACAAGTTTATCCAGGCTCTAAGCACATTGATGGAATCCTTCTCTTTCTATCTCAGTAGAAAATGACAACAAAGCCTGTCAAATTCTCTCAGTTCTGTTTCTTCAAGCTTACATGAACCTCTGTTTCCTCTTGTATAAAATGGAGATACTAAGATAGATTTTTAAGGTCTATGGTAAATTGCATTACCCCAATTTAGAAGGATCTTAACCTGCATTTCTGTGGGTATGAACCCATCTTAAATAGAATCTATTAACGATATTAGTTTAGTTAAGGTGTGGCCCATTGAATGAGGTTAGGCCTTAATCCAGATTACTGGGGTCCTTTATAAGAAGAAGAAATTCAGACGTCGAGAATGCTCAGGGTGGAGCTGGAAGTGGAAGTCAATGGAACCAGAAGAGAGAGGAGAGGACATCGCTGTGTGATGTGAGACAGGGGTACAAGCCGCAGAACCCCAGAGATTGCCAGCAGCTAGCACCAGAATGTTGCAGACTAGGGAAGAAAGCATCACCTTGCTGACGCCTCTAATCTGGACTTCTCAAAACTGTGAGCCAATCGATTCCTATCACCTAAGCCTACCCATTGTGTGGTATCATGAGAGCAGCCCAGGAAATGGAAGACAAGTTTCTTTACTGCTTTAGGTAGTGGTAAATCTAAGGGCACATAGCAAGTGACAGCACCGGACATTTCCTAGCAAAGCATTTGCGGGGGACAGCCTGGCTATAATAGCAACATGGCTGGTTTGGGTTCAGAGAGATCCAAGTTTGAATACTGATCCCAGCACTGATTACCAGTTGTGGGTAAGTCACTGAAATTTTTGGTTCCATGTATTTTTTTAACAGGTGATTAAAGTAAGCCTCAAATACTATATATTTTACAAGGCTGTTTCAGTGATCTGAGTAGGATAGGTGCCTAGTCAGTTCCCTTCCTGCCATACCGTGAAGCTCCCTTTAGGACAATTTTATAATGATTTTTATTATGTTGCCCCTAAGCTCTGAGTCATCAAACTCTATAAGCAGGGTGGGCCCTCGATGGTTTCTTTAGAAATCAAATGTCAGTGAACATTGAGATCAAGGTCTAGCTTTATTTTCACCGCTATCTAATAGTTTTCCCATTCAGCTCCATTTTATAAAATCGGGGATGACATTTACTATGATCTTGACCAAAAAATAAAAAACTAAAACAAAAAAATTCAAACACCTTTTGGAGCTCTCTGGAATACTATGGTATTTAAGTATAAGATCCTTGTAAAAGCCATAGCTAATCGGATGCAGCTTTTACTCTCATCCCAATTTTCAAATCAAGTTTCACAAGTTCAAATGGAACATGTACTTCCTAATCCAGCTTCTCCATTAGAGGGTAACCTCCTCTGAGGGAAACTGTCTTAGCCATCTTTTTATTGCTTGCATTTTGCGCTGTGATTGGCATGTTGTTTCAGGACAGTAAATGTTGATTTAATGAATGTAAGTCCAAATCTCTTTGCTTTCCTTTTTAAAGACAGAACCTGAAAGGTTCCCACCTCCAAGTTATGGCCTTTTATTTATTTGTATGTTTTCCATGGTTCTGATTTTTTCTATTTAATAATGTTTCATATATTTCTCATAAACTACCTTAATTTGTTTGTGAGCAAAGGTGGGCATACTAAATAAAGAAAAAAAAATAGTAAGCATGGTGTTTGTGAACAAACTCGTTTAGGTAAGTTTTTCAATGGATGGCAATTACTTCATTTTTGTGGGGAGAGAGCAATAACCTCTCATTTGGATATAGGTGAGGGCCATAGCTTTCCTCCCCCACAGACTTACTACTGGGGATTATGTTATACTTAAAATAAGTCTGGTGTGTGGTGTCTTGCTAAAACAGCAGACACGGGCACACACATGCGTGTTTTGTGAGGTCCCAGCATTCTGTCCTATGGGGCATATTGACAAACCCCTTGTCCAAAAAGTTTCTTGAAGCAGATTGGTGTGAGAGTCTCATAATATTCAGCTAACTTTCTTGTTGAAATTAAATGATGGTACACGGTTTTGAAATGGAGTGCTGTGTTTAATATGGGTCTTTCTTGGTTTTCTAGAAAGCAGAGTAAGACAAGGTGCTAATATTGGAAGTCCTAGTTTAGGCTGCTGAAGGTGAGGAAGGAAAGGGCCAGTGACACAAAGAAAGCTGTTCAGCAGGGTGATATAATATGCTACTGGCCACCTTTACACAAGGAGTGAAGGGACACAGCAGGTCGCTTTGCACGTGTATTCATTTGGAGAAAGGAGAACGACCATCATCCTATCTCATGGGTTGTTGTGAGGATTAAGTATGTTGATCTATGTGAAGTGCTTAGAATACTGCATATAATCAGAGAGGTTTAAGTATTAGCTATTAGCTATTATTATTGGAGAAACAGAATTGGTCCTTGCTCCTGGGCTGCATGATATAACTCAGGTAAATTGATAAATTACAACAAACTATCTCTGGATTATACTCTTTTTCTCAAATATATTTGCTGTTGAATCATTCAGTAAACAGTTATTGAACAAATTACTATGCTTGAGAAAGAAAGAATAGGATAGTGTTTTAGCCTGGGTCTTCTAGAAATCAGAGCCTAAGGCAAGGATTAAAGCGCTACAACTTTGAGAAATGCACGCCCAGGGCGGGTGAGCGTGAGGGAAGAAGGGAAGTGGGGTGAGGAAAGGCAGGAAGTAATGTTACCCTGTTGACTGTCTGCTCCAGACAGGCCACGGGGGAGGCCCTAGCGTTGCTCAGCAGTCCTCTGCACGCAGCGCTTTTCCAGGAAACAGCCACACCTCGGAGAAGTTCCCTGGAGAGAGAAGGGAGAGTCCTTTCCAGTTTGTCTTCCCTTGTCTGTTTCCCATTGGCTCTCAAGCGGAGCTAACACTTCCACATTACTGGCCTATCAATAGTGCTTCAGGATGTCAGACCCATGCCCTGCGCTGTGGCGTTTCACTTGAGTCCAGAAGTAGAGAGATAATCCAACATATGGGCAGCGTGTTGACTGAGGAAGAAGGAGGCCCTTGCTGTTAGCTTCTGGACCCATAGTTTGGATAGAAGTACCTCCAGTTTGGAATTCTTCCCTCAATGACGCCTGGATGGGTTTGCATTCACTTTGTATCACACTCTAGTCTCAAGATATACAAACTACCCAGCATGTTTCAAGGTCCTGCTTTACTATGACCGTCACCTACTTTCCCCTGTCCCTGTCTATGCTTTCTTTGGACTCAGCTCTTCGAGGGAAGAAACTGGATTATCTGTATGACTCAGAGTGTCTTCTGAGCCTTGGTGTAGCTTTCAGTATGAGTATACAACAATTCTTATCTGCTCTTTTAAATTCTAAGCTCCTTGAGGGAAGAAATCATGCATTATCTTTTCTAGGTTTCTCAAAGTGCTCAGATGTCATCCTGTGACTAGATAAATGTTGGCCACAGTGGTTAACTCTTAGACCCTGCCTGCCACATGTAATATATATTTCTTTCTCACTTCTACCTTATACTTTGGGGACTGGTTTAGTTGTTACCTCAACCAAAAATGATGAACACTTCCCTGATCTTCTTGCATGAACTATCCCTCCCTTATCTTCCCATGGGAATTTATTTGAAAATCCCAGTGTCTCCTGTGCCATTTTGCCTTGTAATCTCTCTAAATTCAATTTTAAAATCTCATTTTTACTTCACTAATTTACTGAGCAGACTTTGAAAACCTACTATGTCTAGGGTCTGGGGTTACATAAGTGAGAAGACTTGGCCATTGTCTTCAAGGATCTAGCAATCCAGGTAGGGTGACTCATAAAACATTACCTCTATCACCACCATTATTGTATGGTCCTGCTCAGGCTGCAGTGTGAGCAGAGAGAAGAAATCATGTTAGGGTTTAAAAGTGAGGCTGAGCGCTGGGCGTGGAGGGGGAGGACTGCAGAGATCGGGCTGAGCAGGAAAGCTGGGGCTAGAGCATGATGGACTGCAGGCTGTACTAAAGATATTATCTTAAGGGTACAAGGAAACCACTGGAGCATTATATTTACAAGAGAGAACACAAGCTTCTTGAGGGTCAGGAGCTGTATCTTAGACATTTGTTTCCTTCATGATGCCTAGCAGAGATTCTTATATACAAAAGACACTGTGGATTTTGGTTAAATGACACAGCTCTCATAGTTCTGGGACACTACACGACAGGCACAGATCTTAGCAGAATTTACTGCGAGACAGTGTTTAGAATTCTTTGTTCCTGGGGGCGAACTTCTGAAGGTACAACCTTGTATTTCATATGACTTTGTTCCTCAAAAATTGCTGCTGTGTAACACTTTTTGTCAATTAGTTGGAATTGCATTCTGTTAATGGCATATGTAATTAGCCATCTTATCTTGCTCGGAAGAACACCTAACAAGAGGTAAAATGAACTATTTTCAATGGTTGTAAAACTCCTGAGCCACAGAAAAGGAGGTTGAGACCCTTTAAGGGCTCAGAGGAAATGGAGCTGAAATTGAAAAAAATACCATCACAAATGGAAACTCTTCCATAAAAGGAGAGAAAATTCAGGTCTAAATTTTTGGGATTGTGCTAACATATATGTTAAATTCTCAGGAATCTGGTTAACCTTTCCTACCACATTCCGAAAACCCATTTCTCCTTTTCCCATTAAGATAAATATTGAACTAAAGCAGGTAATTGCTTAGTTTCATAAATCTGTCATTTATCTTATCAAAGCTGAGAAGTAATAAGCTGGTTAATAATTAAAATTTAACAACCAGCTACATGAAATAAGAGTATTAATAGAAAAGCTAACATTTATTTTGCACTTACTCTGGCCCAGGTATTGTTTGATGTTCTCTATATGTATTCTGGTTTAATCTTCATAATAGCTCTGTGAATAACAAAATGGGATACCTGCTTGACTGCATGTTGGTAAAGGAAACAGTTGTTCACTCTACCAGTGCTTGTGTCTTTAGAATTGCACTGTCTGGGATGGTAGCCATGAGCTACCGGTGGGTATTTAAATTAGCTAAAATTACATAAAATTAAAAATTCAGTTCCTCAGCTACACTAGCCCTATTCCAAGTGCTCAGAAGCCACAGGTGGCTAGTGGTTACCAAATTGGATGCACAGATATAGAACATTTCCATCGTCAGAGAAAGCTCTGTTGGATACTGCTGTTCTAGAGAGATCTGACAAATACTGTCACAGAGCCTAGGACATTTAGAGTTAGAAGAGAATTAAGAGGTCAGCTAGTTCAAACTCTTTATTTCCAGTTGAGAAAACTATTGGCCAAAGCGATTAAGGGACTTGCTTAAGGTCACACAGTTTAAAACTGAGAGAGCCAGGACCTAAACCTACATTTGCATCTTTACCCAATGTGTGTACTGCTAATCCCCACCTGATTCAATTAATGCACAGCAAGAAGTGATAATGTGATGACCATAGTCTTGGCCATACATGCTTCTGTTACTAGTAATCTCAGCAAGGAGTATGCTCAAGGGTGTGACTATGAGAGGAGTCAACTCCAAAGGGCCCAGGCTAGAGTTCCTTCCTCTCCCACCAGAACATGAATTAGGATTCAGGCCCAAGAGCAACACCAAGGAGCAATAGAGTACCCTGTTGCATCTATGGGAAAAAGAGGTACATCAATCCAAACCTCTGTTCCTTCCTTCGAGGTCCAGGGAAACCTGAAGGCTTCATTGATCCTTGCTTTTTCTCCTGAGACCCTCTGTGGCATATTTACCATAACTTTGCTTGTTACCTCTCTGAGGGATGACCAAAAATTTGGGAAGGGGCTTGGGCATATCTTACAAAGTTTTCTGTCCAATATTTTCATTGTGAGTTTCTTTGGATTTTTACAAAATTTATTGAAAATCAAAATCTTTAACCATTAAGAACACCACAATTAATGTTATATAATAAATCTTTCATACATCTGTTACAAGTATTATGTCCTCGTCCTATAGCCTTAACCTTTTTCATTTGCATCTAATTTTTAAGTACCTTTTAAAAATAGGTACCTAAAATATTACAATTCTTTGTTATCTCCCTCCCTATTTATTTTAAATGTATTTGAGACTTTAAAAAATCAATTTTATTGATACATATTAATAAAGCATATAATCCATACAAAGTGTACATCATTGATATCTGGTCTAATCACATAGTTGTGCATTCATCACTTTATTTGAGACTTTTCTCCTTATAGCAGTGCAGCTGGGGCTGCTCGTGTGAACCTATATCCCCTGTGCCTTCATAGTTCTCAAGCATGCTAAGGGCTTCTTACTACAAGCACAAGTGACCCACTGCACAGAGCTTCCCTCAGTGCAGGAACATGCCTGTGTGGCCCAGTGTGGGGCAGACCAGAAAAGCCAGGGAGGTAATGCCTCCATGAGTGTCCATCAACTAAGAATGGTTGGGAATCAGTCGATGTATACCCCTGCCTCCTTGTCCTGCAAGGGAGACAATTCTGAGGCATGTGTGTGCCTCTAAGGGGACCCATAATGAGTCAACCCTTATCTAGTCCCCTTCTCGTGAGTGCAGATAGAAACTGTGACTTGCTTCTAGTCAATATTTATGGCAAATGTGACTCGATAGGCACTGCTGTGGTTGTGTTATGAAGATATCATCATCTAGGACTGGAGCGAGAGATTCTCCTGCTGGCCTTGAAGAAGTAAGCTGTCACTTTACGAGCAGGCTTGTGAGAGGGCCTCGTGGCAAGGAACTGCAGACGGTTTCTGGGAGCTGTGGGCTTCAGTTCTATAACCACAAAGAGCATTATTCTACCATCAGCCATGAGAGCCTAGAAGAGGCCCCCAAGCTCCAGAAAGGAGTGCAGTCTTGCTGACATTTTGTTTTCAGCTTTGTGAGACCCTGAACAGTGGGTCCGGCTAAGGTGTGCCCAGGCTCATGACCCAGGGAGACATTGAGGTAATAAATGGCTGTTGTTTTAAGCTGCAAGGTTTGTGGAAATTTGTTACACAGCAATAGAAAACTAATGCCAGGTTCTTAGGCAGCCTGCGGAGGTCCCCACTGGGATTGAGCCCCAATCGCTCTTAGTGGTAATTTGCTCATCATTGTACCCTGTACAGGCTTCCTTCTCCCACTTTCCTATTCTGCTGCTGCTGCTGCTTGGAATCACCATCTAAATCAGGGGTTCTTAATCAGGTTAAGGTTAAGATTTCAGGGGGGTCTGTGAGCTTGAATTGAAAAAAAAATCAACTTATCTTTATTTTCTCTGACCTCTGATGTTAAGTGTCATAAAACTAATTGCTGCTACATACTGAGAAGGGGTCTGTGGTTTTCACCTGACTGGCCAAGGGGTTCATGGAAGAAAAACAGTTAAGAACCCTTGCTCTAAATAAAGTACTTCCACTCAAATTCTTCTTTCAGGATCTGCTTCTGGTGGAACCCAACCTAAGACTTTAGCATTTTAGCATCATTTTTCCAAGTTTATTTTTTTAAACTGTTTTATTAAGGTGTAATTCATATATCATATATTTCACTCATTTAAAGTGTAAAATTGATTTAAAATATTCCTAGAGTTGTGCAACCATAACCATTATCAATTTTAGAACATTTACACATTAGCAGTCACTCGCCATTTTCCTCTCCCTACACCACCACCCAGCCCAAGGCAACTACTGATCTATTTTCTGTCTCTATTGCTTTTTGCCTGTTTCTTTGTCTATTCTGGACATATCACACAAAGTATGATATGTGATTTCATGTTACTGACTTCTTTCACTTAGCATAATGCTTTCAAGATTCATCTATATTGCAGCATGCATCAATACTTCATTCTATTAGATAATATTCCATTACCTAGTAATATTCCATTATATGGATATACCACATTTTATTTATCTATCCATTTAGGTTGTTTCTACATTTTGGCTATTATGAATAATGCTTCTATGAATATTTATGCAAAGGTTTTGTCTTGGCATATGTTTTTGTTTCTCTTAGGAATATATATCCAGAAGTGGAATTGCTGGGTCATACGATAACTCTATGTTTAACAATTTAGGAAGTGCTAAACTCTTTTTCAGAGTGGTGCATTGTTTCATATTACCACCAAAAATGTATGAGGGTTCTGATTCTGATTTCTACACATCCTTGTCAACACTTGTTATCTGTCATTTTGATTATAGCCATCCCAGAGGGTGTGAACTGGTATTTCATTGTGGTTTTGACTTGCATTTCCCTGATGGCTAATGATGTTGAACGTCTTTTCGTTTGTTAATTAGCCATGTGTATATCTTCTTTGGAGATATATCTACTCAAATCCTTTGTTCATTTTTAAAAGTAGATTGTCATTTTACTGTTGAGTTGTAAGAGTACCTTACATAGTCTAAGTCCCTTATTAAATATATGATTTGCAAATACTTCCATTCTGTGGGGCTATCTCTTCACTTTCTTGATAGTGTCCATTGATGCATGGGGGTAGGTGGAGAGTGTGTAATTCAGATTTGAGAGTGTGGAACAAAGTTGGGGGAAAGGAAGTCTTCTGTGAATACAGGGGTGGAGCAGTGTGTTTATCAGTTTAGAAAAGACTGATCCCTGCAGGCAATGGACTTTCGGGGGTTCCAAGGGCAGGAGGTAGGTATATGCTCCAGGTGCACATGTGGATTTATGCAGAATTTAGTTTAAGTACTAGTAGGTCCTGATATGGGGAAACACTCCCTTAAAAGGGAGCATTAAGCTCGTTAATCATTTGTATGTTTTCCTCTTGGACAAAAGGTCTATGGCTTTGTACACACTTAACTTTTCTGATCTGGTAAGATGGGTTTGAAATTCATAGTGCTGCCTGCAGCTGTGAGCTGAATGGTGTCGGGTGCATACGATTGCATGAAGCCCTCTAAACCTATGGGAAGGAAGCTTCAGAAATAATATTTTAGGTAATCTAAGCACCTCTTAAAATATATGTATATATATATATATAAAATAACATTTTTGTAAGCAAATACACATATATGCATATATATTTATATATCATTTTACAAATGTTTGTATGTATTGTGAGAATTTTGATTTCTACCCATAATAAAAAAAAAAAAAAATAAATAAATAAATAAAAAAATAAAAAAAAAAATAAAGGTAAAAAAAAAAAAGAAAGGGAGCTTCCTGGCCAGAGTTCCCACCGTGATTTTCCATGTCTGAGTTGGATGGAAAGTGAAAGCTGGCTGATGTTTTATTAGATTGTCTCTGCTCTGGCCATTGCTACCCAAGGATGTGAGGATGTGGAATCCTCACTTCTTGGCACAATGTAATTAAGGGGGTCACCATCACTAGGCATTAATAGCAGAGGCTGGTTGGCTTCAGAAGATCAGCCTTGGGATACTGGGACCCTGGAGAAGGTAGCGGAGCTTGGCATCTCGAGGACGAAAGCTCTGTGGGCAGAATTGAAGCACTCGTGGCTTTGCACAGACCTTTGCAGCTAAATAATAGTAATGATTTATAAAAAGAGATTTTAAAAACTCACTGTGTGCCAGTATATGAAACACTTCGCGTGAGTTTCCTTTTAATTCTCCCAACACAACTAGGAAGTGGGTCTTCTTATTAACCTCATTTTACAGATGAGAATAAAATGGAGACACAGAGAGGCTGAGGGGCTCACACATACAGTAGTGTGACCAGATCTAGCAACTAGAGGAGTGCTTCTGGGGAATTCAACCTAAGACTTTAGCATTTTGGCATCATTTTACCAAGTTCGTTTTAAAAAACAGCTTTATTAAGGTATAATTCGCATACCATACAATTCACCCATATAAAGTGTGCAACTTATTTATTTTTAAATAAATATTCCCAGAGTTGTGCATCTGCAGAGATTCCTAGAAGAAAGTGAGAATGACTCTCGGGTGGTAGGGGGAGGGCAAGTACCAGGGAAATCTGCTTTGTTATTTAGGGTGATCTCAGTTCTTTTTTCACACCCCAGTGTAGGATGTCCTGGGAAAACACTGTTCACACTTTTTAGTGTTTTGCATTGTTTTATCTTCTCTTGCCCACTACTTATGCTTTTTGAATTGGACTTTTTTTTTTTGCTTACACATTTACTTTTTCATCATGTGTATGTATAGCATTTAATAGACAAACATTTCACACTTTTGTTTCATATTGCTATACTTTTACACGAGTATTTTCTTTAATTACATACTTACAGACCTCTAATATCAAAAGGAAATCGACAGAAAAATTGCGCAATTTCTTTTGCTATGGCTTTCATATATACCAAGAGAGAAACTTTTATCTCTACATGTATGTTTATGTTCTTCATAAAATTTCTCCTATTTTATTTCTCCACCTTTGCAGTGAAGAAATTAAGTTCCATTTCTCTACACTTTATTGTCAACAGATAATCTATAACCTGCTTTATTGTGCTATAATGACTTAATTTGCATCTTTTCTGAGCAGGGAGAGTTACCATTATTTACCACAGAGTAATCATATTTCGAATGTTTCAGAAATCGTTGTCCTATACCATCTGCCTGAGTTACTTATGAACACTTTTGAACTGATAACTCTCCAAATATCTTGCTAGCTCAAAATTTTCTTCTACATAGTAGACCTATATATCAATTACAACTGGATACCTCTGATTATGTCTTCCAGTGGACACTATGATAGGTTGTTCAGATCTCCGGTTAGGAATAAAGGACATTACTCCAGGTGTGGGAGTGTTCACAACAACAAAAAAATATTTTTACAACAAAATTCAGGTGAGAGGTTTTTTAGACAGATAATACAAAGGTATTTTTCCTAAGGAAGGCAATCTCTAAATTATAAATAAAATCCTAATAGATCTTGGTTATAAATTATTCACTTCCAAATATTGATGAAGAAATAAAAATTGCATGGGGGTGGGAGGGAGAGTTGGCATGGCAGGGAATAGAAAAGGTAAGAAATGAGGAAAACATATTTGCCACAGGAAATATTGGAGTCAGCTGATTTTTAAAAAAAATGAGTGTGTCAGTAAATGCAACATAAAAATAACACCACAAAACACAAAAATGCACATTTCCAGTGGAAAAGCTCTAAACCACTTATCATTTTCTTTATTCAGAAGAGACCCTTCATGTACAGCAGTTAATCTAGAAAAATAAATTAAAAAAAAATTTTCTACAGACCATGCTGTTCACACACCTGCCAAAGGCTTTATATTGTAAGAACCTGAGGGCATTTTCTGGCCTCTGGAAACCTCTGAGCCTGCTCCAGGGGCAGGCAGGAAGGGCTAGGAGTTGACTCTCCCTGGAGTAGCCCTCAACCATTAGCAGATGGGAGTTTGTGGGTAAATATGCTGAGGGAACAACTCTGAGGCGTATTCTTCATGGTCTCTCAGAGGTCACCAGTGGATCTGAATTTCACTTGCTTGTAGTGCTTAACTTCTTATTAATGTATCCTTTTGCCATCTTTCCCTCCTACCTCTTACTTCCAAAATCCCAATCCATGCTTCCTGGAATCTCTTCCCCTAGGAACTGGCTTGCCTAGGAAAGATCTTGCCTCAGGCTAGGTTGTCCCACAATCAGATCCTACAACAGGCACTGAGTACAGGGAGAGCTATATGAATAAAACACAATGTGATCATGTCACTGGCTTATTTAAAAAGGCTGGCTGCTGAGGATACAGTCCAAAGTCCTTGATATGATGTCCAAGACCCTGTGGAAGGTAGGGTTCTTGCTGGTCCATGGAGCTGGCAGGTCAGGATCCCCGCCCTCCTGGCTAATCGTCCCCAGGTGTCTCTCACTCAGAAAGCAAGGCCTCAAGCTGCCACCTCTAGGCAGTCCAGACTAAATGTAGGCCATGTCTGATAGCTCGGAGAGGTTCAGACAAAACCTCATTGAGCCAAAAAAATAAAAATAACCGTCTCTATTTTAGAAAAGTAAAAAAGTGGTTTTTTTCCATAGCGCTTTCCTCCCCCAACCTATTGTGATAAGATTTGGACTAAAATCTCTCATTAGTGTTCTGCAGTTGAGCGTTTCCTGCATAATGAAGACTTGAAATTTCAGAGCTCTTAGGAAAACTAAGGTGGGAAAACAGACATTCTTTCTTGTTTACGCATTTATCTTGGCCCTGAGGGTCAAAATGGGGATGAAACCCCAAAGTAAATGTATTAGATTTGAAAACAGGTCAAGGTAGTTCCAGCCAAGAACATTTAGGGAGCACCTACCATACAATGTGATGAAGGAAATAAAGGAGAGATTTGGGGCAGGAAAGATGGTTTGAGAGAGAAGGCAGACTGCATGTGAACAGATGCTGAGTAAATTTTAGAAATTATGGGTCTCTTCATGAAGCCTTATGATGAACTGTTATTTAATCTTGTGCACACTGTAAAATATCTCTACTTTATGTATAAGTCAACTTAAATTGAATATCTCAGAATCCAAACTTAAACACAATTTCACCAGGGATGACTTCTGACCCCATAATCAGATTTCCAGAGCTTCCTGGGGTTATTTTTTTCTTAGCCATTATAACAATTTATAATGAAGTTCCATCTCTCTCACCGAACTGCCAGATCCAGGAGGTTGGGGTCCACAGCTATATTGTTTATCACTATGTTCTTAGCACCCAGCAGAGTGCCTGATACTTGGTGGGAGCTCAATAAATATTTGTGGAATAAAGGAATGCTCAAGCATGGCAGAACAAGGAATCGCCCTCAGGTCTGACTTCCCATCCTCATTTTCTTTACAGTGTAGTGGACTGAGGCAGAGAGAGTGCAACACACACTGCTTGGCAATGTTAAAGTGAGCAAACAGCCACTGAGCACTTGACGAAAAGGGAGGCTTTTGTGTCATTGGCATGGTCTGTACGGGAGAGGAGTTATAAATCTATCCATACATGGAAACTTCAGGTCATGGGTTTTTCAATGAGAGACCTAGCACATCTAAATTCAGTATGTAGACTGCTATCTCGAACGATTCACCCAGCCTTTCATTCTTTTCATCCCTGGAGTAGCCCAAGAGGAAATTTTATTAACTCCCAAAATAATTGTTAGCATGGTGGCTTGGTCTTTAGGCTTCCCCCTTCATGGCTACAGAAGGGCTGCCACAATTCTAGTTAGCACGTGTAGACAACTTCTAGCCAGTGAAAAACATTTTCTTTTGTAGGTTCTTTTATTTTTAATTAGGGAGAAAAACTTACTCAGAAGCCTCCTGCAAATGTTACCCTTAGGGAAATATGACCCAGACTGTGTCACATGCTCATGTTTTAGAGGCAAGATGGCTGGGAAAATGTGGATCTGGCATTTTTAACTTCTTCACCCACATTCCTTGCTCTTGTGCATTCTGTTTTCTGTTAGAGAATGGCTGGAACATGGGCAACAAAAAGTGTCTGCCCCAGGAGCTTCTTCTCAGTGGAATGGACCAACTTCAGGTTTTTTTAAAAAAGGTTTGCTTTTCTATGGGTGGTTTTCATAATAGTTGAAGGAGAATTGGATAATTTAAGATAATGGAAAAACATTACCTGTCTACAAAAATGTTTATCTCTAGTATGCCCTAAAACTTAAAAAAAAAAAAAAAAAAAAAGTTGTCTTCATCCCATTTTGCTACTTTTCAGGGCATAAAGATCCAAAAGCTGTTCTCATCCAGAGAAAAGACTGGGAAAGCAGCTTTAGGCTAAATTGTGAAGGCTCTGCAGTGAAATGCTATTTCCCCTCTCAATCCCTACCCTCTAGGCACTTGGAACTCCTGGCAATTTCTGGAATACATGAAGTATCTCTTGTTTTTGTGCCTTTGTTCCCCTCAGCCTGTGAAAACCTTACCAATCCTTCACAGGGGAAGAGACATCAGAACTGGGTCTTGAAGTGTTCCCTGATTCCCCTCCTCCAGTCATACTTCTCTCACTACTTTTCAGTGTGACCTGTGTCATTCAAATCATAGTCATGTTTCCAATTTCCTCACAATCTATGACCTCAAGTATTCTACAATGTAGTATGTTATTTATCGGGGTACCTCTATAACTTAGTACCCAGCATACAAACAATGCTTGATGTAGACTCTCTTTCTTCCCAATATCCATATCTTTTGCAGTGTTGTTTATAGACTTCACCTATTGATGGGAGGATCTGCAGTTTTCCTACCCCTTGGAACTGGACTGATTTGTGACCTGCCACATTCTGTTGGTCAAAACAAAAGTGATGATATGTTAATTTTGAAATTAGGCTTCAAGAAGCCCTGTATGCTTCTGATCCTATTTTCCATCAAATTAGTCTGGGCTTGTATTCATGGTATAGCAGGGGAGACAGAGAGGAAGACAGGGAGAGGGGAAGGGGGGAAAAGAAGAAGAGAAAAAGAAGAGAAGGGGGAGGAAGAAAAGGAAGAGAATAGGCAGGTCATGTGGGGAAGAACTAAGACTATCCTAGAGTAGCTGACAGCCATTTAACTCCAAAACATGTGGGGGCCCATCCAAGATCAGCAGAGCTGCCTATTCAACTCACATCTGACCATATGTGTGAGGTCTGCCGGAAACCAGAAAAAAGTACCCAAGCAACCTATAGACACATGAACAATATAAAATATACTTTTAAGCCAATCTGTTTTGGAGTGGTTTGTTACACAGCAATAATCTACTAATACTGTGCTCAAGAATTTGAGTTGAAACTGCCTTTTGTAGTTGAACAGGTATTTGCATCCTTGGCAAATAAGGGTCTGTGTTGGTTTGAGTCTTTTGTGAACCCCAGAAAATCATGTTCTTAAAGTGTACCCATTACTGTGCCTATAAACCCATTGTAGATAGGATCTTTTGATTAGATCACTTCAGATAAGGGCCTTTGATTAGATTGAGGGACCCAGGGTAGGTCTTAATCCTCTTACTGAAATCCTTTATAAACAGAGGACTAAAAAGCCATAGACACATGGGAAGAAAGTAGCAGAGACAGAAGCCAGGAGAGACCAGCAGATACTGTCATTATGCCCTGCCATATGCCTTATTGCCCACAGCTGAGCTTTGGATAAAGTGAGTCTGAAGAGAAGTCAGACACTGGCAGAGCCACCATTATGCCTTGCCACATGGCAGGAGTCCAGGACTGCCAGCAGCTGACCTTAGATGAGACAGCATCTCTAATGATGCCTTGATTCGGATGTTTTCACAGCCTCAGAACTGCAAATTTTTACCTAATAAATTCTCATTGTAAAAACCAACCCATTTCTGGTTTATTGCTCCCAGCAGCTTTTAGCAAACAAAAGCAGAGTCCAATGAGTACGTGCCCCAAATAATGAACAACATAACCCAAAATGAGCAACAAGCCATTGAGAAGATAACCGCATGATTTCACTTATATGAAGTGTGTAGAATAGGCAAGTCATAGAGACAGAAGGTAGATTAGAGGTTACCAGGCTGGGGAGCAAAGGGGAGTTATTGCTTAATGGGTAGAATTTCCTTTTAAAGGTGATGGGAAATTTTGGAAATAGTTGTGATTGTTGCACAACACTGTAAATGTAGTTAATACCACCGAATTGTACACTTAAAATGGTTAAAATGGCAAATTTTATGTAATACATATTTTATAAAAAAATACATGCCAAGAATCCCCAAAAAGTAAGCAGAAATATTACCTTTAAGGTATACTACCTATGAAAACAAGATGAAAAAGTCAGAATACAAAAATCATTTAATACTAAGTACTTTTCTTTCTTGAATAAAATATTTTGATGTATCTAGAGAAAGGGTGGTAATAACATTCAAAAGTCAAATTTATTCAAAATGCTTTTCAAGCACTCCTATATTGTTATGCTGATTAAATTTAATTCATAAATAAAATATCAAGTTAAGATGTATTTGGCAAATGTGGTCTATTAAGGAACATTAGGTTCATAACTCCTCCCAGTTGGCTGAGTTCTTTTTTTTTTTTTTTTTTTTTTAAAGATTTGATTTTATTTATTCATTTATCCCCCCCTTGCTGCTTGTGCTCCCTGGGTCAGCTAACCACGCCGTGCGGGGGGGCTTGCCTTCACCAGGAGGCCCCGGGAACCGAACCCGGGGCCTCCCATATGGTAAACGGGAGCCCTACTGATTGAGCCACAGCCGCTTCCCGGCTGAGTTCTTAATGCTGTGAGGTTCTCTGCCAGGCCATGGGGCTTATACTCATGTTAAAGTAACAGGCTGTATTTGCCAAGAATCCTGATTTAACTAAGTCTTCATACAACCATAAACAAATCATCATCAAGTCTCAGCACTTATCAATAGCCTAGAGCTCCCTAACTCAGAACTTCAGATTTTACATGACTGGGGTCAGAATACTAATCTGAATTAGGAATGAAAAAATATTTTTAGACTCTAACATTTGGAAGCAGTTAAGGAAGAAAGCATTATTCTACTTTACCCAGAATCTGAACGATGTACAAATGCTCCGTCTTTGCTCTTTTGTGCCTGACAAAATCAACTTTGTGCAACTATAATTAAGATAAGCCATAGAGAAACTCAGTGAAGGAACCAGGAGTTGGTCTCCCGCCCAATTCTTTTGCTGCAGGGACAAGGTAACTGGAAGGTTTAAAAGTGTACAGGGCTGCCCTACTCATGTTGGAACTCAAGAAAGAGGCAAGCACTTATTAAACTGCAGTTCTACCTAAAGCTCTATCTGTGGGTTCAGGGAATAGACCTCCTTGGAGATAAAACCTGAGACAGGGAAGTGAATCTAGGCTGTTCACAGTTGGAGGTGATATTACTGCAATATTTCTTTAATATGGGCCCTCAGAGTCTGGATTTCTACTGAATGATAGTGAATGAAAATTCAGTCAACGATATTTACTGAGGATCAGATGTTTTTGGGGTGTGACCATTGGGTGGGAGAGGGCTGGGAAGGAAAAGCCACTACTTTAGCCCCACCTAGAAGTTTACTGTCTTTTTTAAAAGGGAGGGGGATTTATACCACATGTTTTTTTAATCCGTTCTTGGGTTGATGGATATTTGAGCTGTTTTCTTATTTTAACTATTGTGAATAATGTGTACAAGTTTTTGTGTGGACATGTATTTTTACTTTCTTGAATCTCTCTCTCTCTCTATATATATATATCTAGTAATAGAAGAATAGAATTGCTGTATCATACAGTAACTCTACATTTAATATTTTAAGGAACTTCCAAACTGTTTTCCAAATTGCTATACCATTTTATATTCCCACTAGCTATGAATGAGGGTTTTGATTTCTCCACATCCTCACCAACACTTGTTATTATTTGTCTTTGATGTTAGCCATCCTAACACATGGGGAGTGGTATCTCATTGTGGCTTTGATTTGCATTTCCCTAGTAACTAATGATGCTGAATATCTTTTCATATGCTTATTGGCATTTGTATATCTTCTTTGGAGAAATGTCTATTCAAATCCTTTACCCATTTTTAAATTGGTTTACTTATCTTTACCCTATTGAGTTGTAAGAGTTTTTTTTTTTTTTTTTTTTTTTTTTAGTGTATTCTGGATACAAGTAAGATACAATATTTGTAAATATCTCCACTAATTCTATGGATTGTCTTTACATTTTCTTGATGGTATAATTTGTAGCACAAAAGTTTTCATTTTTATAAAGTCCAGTTTATGGATGGTGTCATATCTAATTTCTTGGTATCATATCAAGCGTTCTCTAATCTAAGTCTCAAAATTTTCTTTTATGTTTTCTTCTAGGAGTTTTATAGTTTTACCTTTTGTAGTTAGGTCATTGATCCATTTTGAATTAATTTTTGTTTATGATAGATATAAGGTAGGGATCCAAATTCATTCTTTTGCATGTGGCTTTCTAGTTGTCCCAACACCATTTCTTGAAAAGACTATACTTCCCCCATTGAATTGTCTTAGCACCCTTGTAGAAAATCAATTGGCTCTAACAATAAGGGTTTATTTCAGGCTTCCCAATTTTGTTTTATCTATTTTTATGCCAGTACTACACTAGCTTGATTACTGTAGCTTTATGGTAAGTTTTGAAATCAGAAAGTATGAGTCCACCAACTTTGTTCCTCTTTTACAGGTTTGCTTGACTATTCTGGGTCCCTTGCGTTTCCATTTTAGGATCAGCTTCTCAATTTCTAGAAAAAAACAAATTGGGATTAATAGGGATTGTCTTGAATCTGTAGATAAGTTTCAGGGATATTGCCATCTTAATAAATTTTCCAGTCCATGAGCATGGGCTGTCTTTCTATTCGTTTATATCTTTAATTTCTTTCAACCTTGTTTTGTAGTTTTCAGAACTGGCCTCTCTTTTGAGGATCTACTGTATCTACTGTACTCCTCTTCTGAAAAAAAAAAAAAAAGAAAAAAAAAAAACCTCTTGGTTTAGGGGATTGAGGACAAAACACAGTTTAATGATGGGCATTCTTCCAGCCTATAAGAAGTTGACAGCTGTCATATGTCTCTGAGACTTCCCTTATACCCACCCTATTATGAGTCTGTCACAGCTATGTATGCCTCTCTGCCTCTCCCACACACTTTCTGAAGGTCCTAGCCCCCTTTTGTAGGAGATGCTCAGTCAGACAGCTGTTAATATTTCAGTTAATCACTCATAGGCCTATAAGTTAGATATTGCCAGGTCCAATTTATATACATTAAAAGAAAGTTCACAGGTTTGCCATTGGTTTGTAGGTCAAAACTCTTCAGGAAATTTAGACTTTCCCTATCTCATTTTTACATCTTTGACTAAATCATTTCCCCAGATTGAGACGCTTCTAATTCACTGGGCTAAGAGTTCTAGCATTGGGCTTTAAATAGGTGCTTAGGAACGGGATGAAATGCCCACATTAAGGCCAGCAGTCATACAGGAGCACATACTGCTCAAAGGCTGAATGTAATTGGAGGTAGAATTTCTCCCTGAGACACTCTGCTTAACACACACAAGTGGGGAGAGGTGGGGTAGAGGTGGGGAGAAAGTGAGTCCTGATATTGTTGGGTGTTTAGAAAGCAGAAGAAGGTGACAAGGTGACACTGGGGCTTTTCTGCTCTAATATTTCAGGATGCTTATGCAATAGCAGTTTGAAACATGGAAAGTAGCATGGTTTTGTAGCATATGCAGGATTGTACTGCCATAGTATCAAATCCTGAAAACAAAGAAAAAAAAAAAAATAACAAATCCTCAGCGTGACAACTTGCATGCCCTTAGGCAACCTTACTTATCTCCATTTGAGCTCCAGCTTCTTTTAGGTCAATACCCCAATTTCAGTATGTCATATCCAACTTAAACCCCAAAATGAATCTTCTTGTGTTTACCAAGGTATTCTCCATAGTCAGATTATTGTGACGTTTTCATGGGGGACCCTCTGGGAAAAAGCAGTAGGTTTTCCAGTTATTGATCACCTTGTGGGAGGAGAGAGATGGGTTTAAAAGAGGAAGAAAGAGGGCTCAATTACCAGAAAACTCAAGGACTGGTGGGAAAATGTGAAGTTTACACGGAACACTTCTGGAAGTGGTGGTGAATTGATCTGGTTTCATGACAACAAAGGAAAATGAACTGCTTCATTTCCTCTCCACTTTTTATGCCATTGCTCAGTGTCTGAGTTCCTGCTCCAGCTGCCACATGAGAGTAATCAGAACTGGAATCCTGGACATGAATGATGGTGTGGCATCTTATAACGTGAGGAAAGTAGCTGACGGTGAAGCATATCAGACTGCTTAGGAACAGACACTAAGCTTCTCCAACTGGGGAACCACCAATGTCTTTCCCAGACATTTTGGAGAAAGCATACAATAGAAGTTATGGAGTCCCTCCAACTTCAAGGAGGCACAATGGGGTTCTGGTTCATAAGAGCACCTAAGGCTTAGAGATTAAATAGCTTGGCCTAGAACACCCAATTAGTAAGGGGCAAAGCCAAGATTCAAACTTCAGAACCCTATTTCTAACCCCCAAACCAGTGTTTCTTGGTATGGTATGGGCTACTGGTGATCTGTAGTGGCTTATCAAATATTCCATGTAGAAGCTTTGCATTTTTAATGATTCATCTCACATATCTGACAAATTTGACATCTAAGATTATTAATTTTAAACAATTATGTAAGTTTGGTTAGATTTTACCATACATTATATCCAGTTTTTAGAAAACTGCATCTTAATTTCAGGAAATTATGAATTAACAGGATGATATGAAATGCATCCTGCTAACAATTAGCTGACAATAACTAATAAATAGCACATGTGTTAAAATGAACTGCATTTACCAAGACAATTATGAAGAACTTAAAATATTTGTGAAAATAAATGGTAATTCTCTTTACTGTCACTCAAGTTTGCAATTGTACAGTAGTGCAAAAATAGCTCATTGAGGCAATTGAAGTGGTGATAAAATAGGAACAAAGACTTCAATTCAAAATAATGCTGGATGTATAAATACTGACTGGTACTTCAGTGAATATAAAAAATGAGTCCTTATCTCCAGGAAAAAGTGATTTGGCTAGTGTGATGATTTTACATAAGCAACACCAAAATATGAGAAATAACCTAAATAATGACTTTATTGGATGGAAACACAGTGCAGGCTTCTAAATTGTCATGAAACTTTTAAAGGTTTTATGCAGTTTTCTAAACAAAGCATGAAGGACATTCCGGCAAAACATTTTTTTTTTTCTAGGAAAAGCATAAAACAATACTTTCTGCTACAAAAAGAGAAAGATCGTCACTAAAGCAGAGAAGGAAACAAAACTTAAGAAGCATCTTTCAAAGTTATAATCCTTGTAGCAAATACAAATATAATATCTACCCTTGCTAGGAAGCATATAAAACCACCCATGAAGTTGACATATGAAGCTCATAGACAGAGGACAAGCTTTAGGAACAATTCCTTTATTGAAAAGACATTTTGAGCATTGCCTTATATCAGTGGCATACAATGTAGAAAGGCAATGACTGTCACTTATGTGTTAGCAGAAAATTTGCTTTTATAGTTGGACAAAGCAATTCTAGCATATGTGTAGCACATGAGGTAGAAGTGCCAGCCACTGCTTTTTAAATTCATTTATTATGAAAAACTCATTTTATGAGGTGTGGGATCAAGGAGAAATCTTTTCAATAATAACTATATTTGTCAACAGGTGTGCTGGGCCCAGTATTGATAGACCATCACTTATGAGAACAACAAATAAAGAATTGCTACATAAATCAAGTTGCACTTGAATCAAATTCCACAAACTACAGGAAACAGTTGTGGGTCAAGACCATGTGTAAAGGATATTCTCCATTTGCTCCATCAGAACCCAGGACCTCTCATATGGGAGGGGGGCACCCAATTGCTTGAACCATATCTGCTCCCTGCTTGTTGTGTCTCTTGTTGTGTCTCTTGTTGTGTCATCTTGTTGCATCATCTTGTTGCATCAGCTCATTGTCTTGCTTGTTTTCTTTAGGAGATACCGGGAACTGAACCCAGGACCTCCCATGTGGTAGGTGGGTGTGCCCAACTGCTTGAGCCACATCTGCTTTCCTCTACATTTTTTAGTCAGGGTCCTGGCAAGAATCAGATGGCACACCAAGGTAGGATAATTCAAAGAGGGTTGTTTACTAAGGAACTATTTACCAATATGTAAACAGTGTGTAGGGAGTACAAGAGATATTACAACATCCTAGGGCTTAGTAAGTAAGAGCTAACTCATTACAATGTCTCCACTCCTTTGTTTACACCCAACAGACTTTATATAATGACTACATAAATATTGTTCATACAATATTCCAGTATCAGACCTCTTTTGTGCAGTCTTTTATGCCTCACCTCAGATTCCAGCAAGGACTATGTCGAAAAATCTCACACTGGCTCTGACCTGCTTTGGGCCAACATCACCTCTCCCCAAGGTTGCACGTAAGACTCTTGTGGCCTGCCTGAGTCTTCTTATGTCATGGTGTGGGATGCCGTGAGAACCCACTGGGCATTCACAATATTCAACTCAGAAGCATCCGGGACTTAATTCCTTAAGGAGCATTGCTCAACCAAATAGGAGATGGGAGCCCCCTTTTTGGAAAGATGCCCTTTCTTTCCTTGGGGAAGGAGTTCTGAGTTGCATTCCACATATTCCTTAACAGATTCCTATACTATATAAACAGCAGGGGCTCACTTGATAATGCATCCTTGCACAGACTTTCCTTTATTCCCTATCTCAGTGCAGACAGAATACCCAGAAGGGAGACCAGCAACTTTTTTCCAAGAAGGGATAATACTTTGTGACCCATTTTCAGACAATGGCATCTGTGTGAGGAAAGGACATGTCAGAACTTTTGGAGGCACAATTATATTCCTCCAGGTCCAGATTCCACACACAAACTTGGACCAGCCTGCACATAGAATGAGGGGCTTCAAGCCCAGGTGAGGTGGTCTCAGCAGTTATCCATTTTAGGCTGTGTAAAATTTAATTTAAAATGTGAATGCAAAGTACAGTAGTCCACATAGGCAGAAACAAAATACTCATTTATCATCTTCAGATTCTCTAAGACAGTAATGCCTGATTCAAGAGTATTTCTGAACTCAGTGCTGCAGAATCAAGACAAGTTAGTGTCTTAATATTTCTTGGAGTTGTGCTAACAAGCCTTAAAGTTCAGCCTGTAGTAGATGACCTTTTTGGCTTCTTTTTGGATACAGCTGTTAGTATCTTGTGTTTATCCTTACACAGTGATGATTCAACTTGAAAAGAATTTTTTCATTAAGACTTTCAGTTCTGGAAAAATCTCTTCCAGTGTTTTTGGTAACTTCCTCCTCCTCTATTTATTTATTTACTTTCAGAATTCCTCTTGCCTAGAGGAGCAAGCCCAGAGAGTCAACATCTATGTCTCATCTCATTTTAGGGTTAGATCCTGGGAGATTTTTTAAAAATTCAAGTTTAAAAAGATAATATCTTTATACTAGTTTTGTTTGGAGGCATATTTTAGGTGGAAAATAAAAGGACTAAAAAAGATCAGACATTTTATTTGGTTCATTTTAGGCATATTTTATTTGAAACCTGGCTGTTTTTAAAAACTTTTTTGTGATGCTATATATACCCTTGAAGATATCATGTTGAGTGAAATAAGCCAGACACAAAAAGACAAATATTGCATGATCCCATTGATATAAAATAACTAGAATAAGCAAATTTATAGACACAGATTGTGGATTGTAGGTTAGCAGGGGCTGGAAGGTAAGGAGAATGGGAATTATTGCCAAATTGTTTTTATCTTTTGTTTGCTGTTCATATGATAGTCTTACATATGAATTTAATCAATTTGCTTTGTGTGATTTCTTGTTTTATTTTAGACATAACTCATGGCTCATTTTGTTTCATTTATTATGTTTTTTAAAAAAATTTTCTCTTCCTTATGTTTTCTCAGCTTTACAAAAGTTTTCTCTATTCCCTCCCCCTCACTGATTTAAATTTTTAAGCAGACATTTAAAAATTATATTTTATAATAAAGTCTATATTTACGCAGTATATAATCAGTGTGCCAATATTTTCTGTTTGGGAAGAGATGAAATATACTGAAGTCATCCCTCCTGTCTTTTTTATTAATGTTTATAAACTTAGTTCTACCTTTTAAATAAACTGATTTTAGTCAGTTGTATTTACCAATATTTTCATGTTTTTGCTCATCAATTTTTTTTGCATCCCATTCCTTCCTGTCCTCTTGCAGTAATTATTTAATAGACTTTACCATCCATAGATCCTTCTTGAAATAAAGAACTTAGTCTTTGTATATCTGAAAATGTCTACTGTGGCCCTACTCTTGAGTAGTAGTCTAGCTGGGTAAAAAATTCTCTATATTTTCTATTTCCCACAGAATTTTAAGGATTTCAGTTTCTTTTCTTCTGGGATTTATTTGCACTGATGAGATATCTTCTGTCAGTCTAAGAGATAGATAAGACAAAATATGTAAAATGGATGAAAAATCTAAGAGAATCTAAAGAATATCATAAATAAGACAAAATCTGTGCTTTTCCTAGATGTGGATTTATTTTTATTAATTCTCAGGTTTTTATTAAAAATTTTCTAGAAATGAAAACACAAGTCTTGAGATTAAAAGTGCGTAGCACTGATTTTGAATATTGCTTCCATTCCTTCCTCCTAGTACTTCTCTTAGACATATGTTGGGCTTCTTGTGCCATCTTTTATGTTTCCACTTTTCTCACATATTTTTCACATTACTTCTCTGACTGAATTTCTCAGTTAATTCTTTGCTCAACTGTCTTGCATCTGGAGTGTAGCAGTTTGGCAGTTTGATATAGTTATGAATTCCAAAAATAGATATTGGATTATGCTTGTAAACTGGTCTGTTCATCTGGGCATGATTAAGTTATGATTAGGGCGTTGAGCCCCACCCCTTGGTGGGTGGGGGAATCAAATATAAAAGGCAAAGGACAGAGTTGGAGTTTTCGAGTTAGAATTTTTGAGTTGGAGTTCTGATGCTGAGTTTTAATATTGGAGCCTGGGGAAGCAAGCACACAGAGGAGCTTGGTTGTGAGGAAGGTGAGAAGGCCCCAGGATAGAGGCAAGCAGTTCCCCTGACAGTTCACAGCTGGCCTTGTGGAGAAAGGCAAAGTCTAGAGAGCCTCATAGTTTACAGCTGACCTTCTGGAGGAAACAGAGGAGCTGAGCCTGGAGAGAAACGGAGTCTTGGAAGAGAGGAACCCAAGAAGCCTGAACCCTGGCAAACGTTGGCAGCTGTCATGCTTCAACATACGGCAATAGACTTTGGTGAGGGAAGAAACTTATGCTTTATGGCCTGGTAACTGTAAGCTTCTACCCCAAATAAATACCCCTTATAAAAACCAACGGATTTCTGGTATTTTGCATCAGCACCCCTTTGGCTGACTAATACATGGAATTTATCTCATATGTGTGACTTTGAAATAGACAGAGATAGGCCTGTCAAAGCCATTTCCCAGATAAAACAATAAGTTAATAAAAAACTCATTACCCCATCTTAAAAATCCTCCAACTTAAGTTGAATTCTACCAGTAAGTAGATACTTTCAATATTTATTTGAAATATTTCTCTTTTTCCTCCAGCTGTAATTTTAAAACCTTGCTAGACTATAACAAATTAGGCATTGGTCTTTCAATTTTACTTAGAATTTGGAGAACACTTTTAATCCCATATGACGTTTATCATCTCCAGAAAGTTTTATTCATTTATGCTATTTGTTTCTGCTCTTATTGTTTTATTATTATTCCTAAGACCTATAAATATAGAAATGGGGAAGAAAAAAGAAACACATATCTGCTCTTTCACCTCATCTTAACATGCACCTTGAGCCATTTTCTCTGAATTCAGGCACAGTTTATCAAGTGTATATTCTGTATCATTGATTCTATTATTTGCAATATGAATGCTATTTTGTACGCCTAATGCAGATTTAAATTATTCTATTGCACTTTTAGTTGTTTTCAATTCTTTTTTCTCATCTCACATATTATATTTCTTATAAATTCTGTTCCCATTCTTTAAAGACCACATTTTCATGCATTTTAGTGAGGATGACAAGCATTTTACCTAAAATTATTTTCTAAGCTTTGTAGAAAGTAATTTTAGGGAATTTGCTCCTTTTGAGTTTATGATATGTCTTTTTCTTTCTGTATGCTTTTCTCTGGTAACACAGAAGAAAAACCAATATGAGCTCTTTCTTAACCAAAGATATATTCAAATGTGTGTGTGGATTGCATTCAGCCCTACTCAAATCTTGTTTGTCTACAACCTGGAAGGGAAACAGTCTTGCAAGCTCCTTATCCAACTATTCGTGTTTCAGGATTTTGTCTTTATTTCAGTTCAGTAGTGATAGAAGAGTCTTATTTTGCCCCATTGTTCTAGGCTATTTTATATTTAGAAGGATGTTACCTCTATGAGAACACTGGGAAAAAGAGAGGAAGAACCAGCTGGTAACAAATGCAGTGGCTATAGTTTTGTAATTGAGTTCCAAACACTTCCATTTTCTGTTCTGTTATTTTCTTGGAATTACAGGGTTTTTTTTTTTTTTAAATGTTTGTAGAAAGATGTACTGATAGGGGCCAATAGGTAAATAGTACTCTACTTGTAGAAAATGCCTTTTGAGGCAATAAAAACATTGACTGCTTAATAATCTTATTATATTAGACCTTTTAACTACAATCCAGGGGCAGACTGTGTGGGAGGGCTGAATCAGATACCTACTTACAAACTGGCGGATTCTCTTTCTAAGTAGACTTTGTGCCTCTACAGATATTTTTTTGGGAAGTTGAGAAGAACTGCCCCACGGACTTTCAGAAACCACAATAAGTCCCTTATTACTGCTCTAAAAATCTTTTTTCATCTCGCCTCCCCCTCATTGAACATTTCCATCATTGCTCAAATTAATCTCTCAGAAGTTCAGTTCTGACCATTGCTTCTTGTGTGTGTCCCGACCCGCGGGACGTTAACGAGGGCTCGGAGACTCGCTAAGGAGGAATGGTGGGACAAGAGACGCGAGGAATGACAGCGAGACGGTGAGCGTTGGGGTCAAGCTGCAAAATTTTATTATAAGAACAAAGCATATATACTCTTGGGAAGGGGAGGGACAGTGGGTAACGAGAGGTGGCGGTCTATGATTGGAGATCACCATTGTTAGGGAGGGGTTAGGGCTTTCGGTGCGGGTTGCTAAGGGCTTTAGGCGCGGGTTGCTAAGGGCTTTAGGCGCGAGTTGCTAAGGGCTTTAGGCGCGCCTTGATCGTCCCCAACATCTCCTCCCTTTTTCTTTTGTTAAGCTGGCTGAGGGAAGTAGAGGCCTCATTTCCCTGTTGTTGACGGCTCTGATTTTTTCGGGAAAGGGGTATATATAGAAAATGAGGGGGGGGGAGGCTGTGCCTGTCTTAGGTCAGGGCTGTACCAGGTAAGTTCAAATGTCTTGCCCGTCACGCGATCAATCTTACCCGTCACTGAGAGCCATGGCAGCGAGGGGCCATGTCCCTGTCTTAGGTTGATTGATAGGTCAGTCCTGTTGCCCGTCATTGGCTATCCAGCCCAGCGCCGCCATGAGTAATTTTTTAGCAGAGCAAACCCTTATGCTAATGAGGTGTGCTTCTCAGAGAACAACTAGATGGTACTTATTTTAAGCTGTCTCCTGCGGTACTTTGTCTCGCACTCAGCCGCTTGGACATTGGGGAGGGCTAGTTTGGTAAAGGAGGCATATACACACCATGGTCAGCAAGGTGAAGCCGTTGATAATGTATTTGAATGGGTCTGGCAAGAGCAGAGTCAATTTGGTTCTTAACTAGCTGGATTATTCTTTTAATGGCCCAGGGTGCAAATGATATTATTAGAAGTAAGGTCAATATGGGGCCTAGTATAGGGAGGAGATAAGAGAGGATTCCATTGATACCCCAGGAAGGACTTCCTTGGGCCTCCCGTTCGCGTTTGCGATTTGCTATTCCTTCCCTGAGTTTGGACATGGAATCTTTAATCAATCCAGAATGATCAGTGTAGAAGCAACACTCCTCGCCTAATGCGGCACAAAGTCCTCCCTGTTTAAGGAAAAGTAGATCTAAACCCCTTCTATTTTGAAGAACAACCTCTGATAAGGACGTAAGGGATTTCTCAAGATGGGTGATGGAGGTTTCAATGCGGGCTAAATCCTCATCTACTGCAGCTTTTAGGTGAGAGAGGCCTTGTTGTTGGAGGATGGCAGATGTGGTCCCAGTGGCTATACCTGCAATACCTAAAAGAGAAGCAATGGTGACAGCAGTAATAATTTCTCTCTTTTGTCTAGTTATGGTAACAGGAAGCTGCTCGTCCCAATACTGATAGAGGTCTTCTTCGCGATGGTAAAGGATGTGGGGGAGAACAATAACCAAGACGCACACTTCTCCTGAGCTATTGAGGGCTGTTGCGGCTACACAGGGAGAAAGCCCTGATGAGGAGCATAGCCATTTTGCCCCGTGTGGGGGGATATAATACTTGGCCTGAGACAGGGTAGGTGAATCTATACAGGCCTTGGTTAAGGTGGCAGATACATTACCAAAGGCATTACTGACGCACCGTCCGGTGTGCAGGACGGATTGTATGGTGAGGCCACGGGTTTTCTCTTTGTTCCAGTTGCATTGGGGAGGATTGTCACTAGCGGAAGTGTTAAAGGTGGCATTAAGGGCTATAGCATCATAGTAGAGGCGTTTAACAGAAAGACAGAGCCAGCAGTTGTGAGTAAGATTGGGTTGGGAAGCGTTCAGATCAAGAAAGGTAGCATTGAGCATTTGCCAGAGCGGGTTATTGATGGTTGGATTAGGGGTAGGAGAGGTAATTTTTATAATGCTAGGTGTATTGGGTGCCTCTGGTGCATTTGTAGAATGGCTTAAAGCAGGGCGGGTGGCAGGAGGACTGAGCGATGGGGAAGGGGACAGAACTTTATTAGGGCCTATTGGACCATGGTTCACTTCTACCAGTTCTTTTTTTATAAGCAGAAGCGTGCCAGGGTCGGGGCTGGAGAGATATAATTTGATGCCTCAGGTTCGACCGATGACCCAAGAGGGATCTGTAGGGTTTCGAATGGAGAGGGCGAGACCGGCACAGGGAGTTTTACCTGGTGGTAGTTTCAAGGGTTCAGGCCAAGATGGTCGAGTGCACCCAGCAGGGGCGAATTGCACCATGAGGAATTGGTCAGTAATTGGGGGTGACCACCCAGTAGCCAATGTTTCGCATCCCCAGTAGGCACAATAGTGATATGCGGGCTGATTACAGTATGAACGCCCTGGGGCGGAACTGGGACAGAGATAAACATCCTGATTATTGAGATATGGATCACTAAAGTTCTTCGGGAGGGATGGATGATAGAAGAGCTTGCTAATTGGGGCAATAAAAGTGGGGGAGGTAGTAACATTGGTTAACAGGACTTGGGAATCCTCCCATCTGGAAAGTGTCCATTTATAAGGCTGATGAGGATTGCTAGTTTCCCCATAGGTAGTGACAGTAAGGGTAAGGAGGCAAAGGACGGTAAGCTTGAGTGGCGGTAGGGTTAGCATGATGGTGCTGCTAAAAGCTTGTTGAAACCACAGCTGCTAAAGGGAAGGGGAATTATAAAAGGCAGGAGATGGCAATAAGCAGGCTTATATACGTTACGAAGAGTGAAATGAGCAGGAGCTTGTGTGCAAGCGTCCAATCACTAGGGGCACCCCTAGGGGTACAGCAGGAGAGCTCCAACGCCAGTGGCAAGGCCGCACAGGAGAAGTCCCAGGGTAGTACAGAGCTGCATCGGCAGAACCGTCGGGCGTGTACTGGTGAAGAAAGTTTGGAAACGTACTGGAAGAAAGAAGGAAAGAAAAAAGGCTTCTCAGGGAGGGGAGGTCGTACCCTGGAAGAATTGTTATTCAGGGGAAGGGGAATTGGGTGCACATGCTGAAGGCGGCTAAAGGAGGGCACATGCGTGACATCCATTTGCCAAGTGGTTTCAGCTTGAAAGATTGCTTAGTGACAAAAAAGGAATATCATCCATATGATGAATAATTATAGCCTTAGGAAATTGTTTTCATAAAATTTGTAATGGATCGTGAACAAAGGATTGACATAATGTCGGACTGGTCGTCATTCTCTGAGGTAGAACTTTCCACTGATATCGTTCAGTAGGAGCTGAATGATTAATAGAAGGAATAGTAGATGCAAATTTTCTCTATCATTTGGATTAAGAGGAATAGTAAAGAAACAATCTTTTAAGTCAATAATAATAATATGCCAATTTATAAGTATTCTGCTAATTCCCAAGGAAGGGGCCAACTTCCCCAGGAAGAAGCACAACACTCCTTGGGCGGTATATTTTAAGGTTTATGCATCAGTCCCTGGGAGAGTGGCCAGCTCCTCCAGGGAGGAATACAACACCTTTTGAAATATACTTTATCTTTTAGAATTTGCTACAAAACATCCTTGATGTGCTCACCACTTTAGTTTCCATTTTTTAAATTATACACATATTTATTTATTCATTTTTCATTATCAGAGGTGGAGCAAATCAGATAAACTTAAGTTAAAGTATTTGCCTTTTGATTTTTAGGCAGAGGTAGTTTTATAATACGTATTATTATGTTTTAAAATAGTTAAAATTATAATTAATAACAGTATCTTTTTATTTAATATTACTCTGAAACATCACTAAATTTTCAGCAATTTTATACACCTTTGAAGTATTTATATGAACTTTTTATTCATATAACTTTAATTGTCATAAAATTAGAGAATTTCTTTTAATGTACAGCCGTTTTAAATACTTCATTCAATTTATATCACATAAAGCTAACCACTTTCAGTATTCCACCCCCCTTCCAGGCAACAGACCAAACCATTTGTAGCAGTTTGAAACAAAAAGCCTTTTTAAGAAAGCAGGTTTAAGAATCATGTTCCCCTAAAGGCAACAAAACCTGTAACATTTTCCCTCTTGTACACTGATCACCCAGGAGAAAAACTCTAGGCGGCGGTTCCATTTGTGGAGCCGTCAGTGAAAACTAAAAGAGCTGAGTCGATTGGTTTCTGCTTTGTAACCTTTGGAAAAACGAACTGGTGGATCTTAGCAAACTGTATTAATGGGTTAGCTGGATAATGGTTGTCGATGGTGCCTGAGAAGGAGGAGCATGCTATGGCCCAGTTGTCATCTGTTTGGAAGAGCCAATCAACTTGTTCCTGTGTGTACGGGACAATTAGAGAATCTGGGTCCTTGCCAAAGAGCTGGCGACTAGTTTGTCTGCCTTTGGTAACAAGGGCGGCTATAAGAAAGATGTAAGGTGAAAGCACCCGAGGAGGGGTGGCTGAGAGGTGGACCCAAAGTAATGGACGACCTTGATTGTATGGTCGATAAGACTGCCAGAAAACACCCGTTGGGGTATGGGTTGTAGCCAAAACTATAAAGGTCAGTGGATGACGGTAATCTATTTGATAGCAAATTTGAGTTTGAATGACCTGATTTATAATTTCAAGCGCTTGTGTGGCCTCTGTAGTTAGACTCCTACGAGAAGAGGGGTTAGCGTCTCCTTTCAATATTTCATTAAGTGGGAGGAGTGCTTCCATAGGTAATTTAAGATAGGGACGAAGCCATTGGATGTCTCCTAAAAGTTTTTGAAAGTCATGTAATGTTAGCAAATGGGAAGTCCGTAGCTTAATGTGAGGAGTGAAAACTTGTTGATCCCACAGTTCGAACCCAAGGTAAGAGAAGGGATTGGAAGTCTGTATTTTGTCAGGGGCTATTAAAAGACCTTTTGCCGTTGAGTTTTTGAGAAGACTTTGGTTACAGGAATGGGGGTCGGTTAAGCATGACCCTGCCAGCAAGATGTCATCCATGTAATGGAGGATGTAAATATGTGGCCAAGCCTGCCTAACGGGATCAATTACGGAGGCAACGAATTTTTGGCACAAGGTGGGGCTATTTGCCATACCTTGTGGTAAAACTTTCCAGTGAAATCGGGGCATAGGACTTTGGAAATTGATCTGAGGAACACTAAAGGCGAAGTGTTGTCTGTCTGCAGGGTGAAGAGGTATGGAGAAAAAACAATCCTTTAAGTCAATTACTATTTTGTGAAAACTGAAGGGATTGCTGCTGGTGAAGGAAGGCCGGGCTGCAAGGCCCCCATAGGGATCATTGCTTTATTGATGGCCCGCAAGTCCTGTAACAGTCTCCATTTGCCTGACTTCTTTTTTATGACAAAAATGGGTGTGTTCCAGGGGGACTGGGTAGGCTAGATATGCCCAGCATCAAGCTGTTCCTGCACTAACTCTATAGCTGCAAGGGTCTTTTCTAAGGTTAAGGGCCATTGATCAACCCACACTGGCTGTGTAAGTTTCCAGGAGATTTTCTCAGCATGAGGTACAGGAATGTCAACAGCCATTACATTAAATCCTGAGGGAATCCAAGTCCTGTTTTGTGTAGTTTGGGATTTACTGAGACAGGTTGCTTAATGCCCTGACTGTTCTTGCCTAGGCCTTTACCGGGGAGGAAATCCATGTTAAGCATCTGGGCAGTGATAATATTATTAGGGCTGCACATAAAAACTTTCATTTGGGCGAGGATATCCCTGCCCCAAAGATTAACAGGGAGGTTTGGAAGGACAAACGGAACGACTGTGCCCTTATTACCCTCGCTATCTTCCCAATTCAGGGTTTGCGAACTTTGAAGGGGGTCGGCGCTTTCGCCTATTCCCTGCAGATGAGTGGCAGCGGCAGTAAGGGGCCAAGATTTAGGCCAGTGGTATGAGGAGATGACTGTGGCATCAGCTCCTGTGTCTAAGATGCCTGTAAAAGATTTGCCATTGAGCTTAAGTTTTAAAGTTGGCCGGTTATGAGTTATGGCCTGAGCCCAGAAAACATCAGAGGAGCCAGGTTCCTCGGAAGTGCGCTGCAACTGCTTGAAATTTGAATTAATTTGATGTAAGGGGAGGACAACAAGCTGAGCTATTCGCGTGCCAATGGGAACGGGAATTATGTCATGTGATGTGGTTGCAATTACTTTTACTTCGCCTTTAAAGTCACCATTTAGCACTCCCGGGAGAACTTGAATTCCTTTTAAGGAAGTACTGGCTCTACCCAGGATGAGACCGAAAGTGTTTGGGGGTAACGGTCCATACACCCCTGTTGGAATGGGGAGAGGGCTAGACTCGGGGGTTAATAGTGATTCGGAGGCGGCACAGAGGTCCAATACTGCGCTCCCTGCTGTTGCCCTCCATAAATCGGAGATGTAGCAGGATGGTGAACAGTGGGGAGCGCCGGCACTGGGGGAATAGAGGACGGAACAAACCTCACCGCCCCGGGGCTTGTTCTGGGCGGGGCCTGGGGCTGGCCCCGAAAGGAGTTTCCCGGCCCCGGGACCTGATTTGCTGACTGTGGATATCCAGTTGTGAATAGCATTCAGACGCCCGAGGGTATCCCTTTTTGCATTTAGGACAAATTGAAGAGGGGCGGGGCCTAGTGGCTCCTATGGGACTAGGGGAAGGATTAGTGACGGTCTGGCCTTGAATTCTGAGTGGGCAAGACTTAACGAAGTGACCAGGTTGTTTGCAGTTATAGCAAGTGGGTGGGGCGCGCAAGCTATTTTTTAGGTCTTGAAAAGCAGCACCAATAGCCAAGCCGATGGTTTTGGCGGGGTTAACGTTAGCACAGAGTTTAACATAGTTGTTAAGGTCAGTGTTTCTAAACGGACGGATCGCATGTTGGCAGGCCTCATTCGCATTTTCAAAAGCCAGTTGTTTAATAAAGTCACTATTACTTTCGGAATCACCAAACAGGTGTTCTGCGGTGGCTTGCAGGCGACTGAGGAAGTCGGCAAAAGGCTCCTCGGGCCCTTGTATGAGCCTTGCCAAAGAGGAAGTGGAGGCACTTTTCTGAGGAAGCTTCCTCCAGGCCTTAAGAGCCGCCATTTGCACCTGAGAGAGAAGACCAGGGCTAAACTGTGCTTGTGCCACGCTAGGCTGGTAAGCTCCTTGTCCCAAGAATTTCTTTAGAGTCCAGCCTTTTGACTCAGTTCTGTTGCTATTACGGATGGCAAAATCTCTAGCATTGTCCTCATACTCGCACTTCCAGGTGATATAGTCGCCACCGGAGAGCACGGCAGGAGCTAACTGGAACCAATCGTTGGGTATAAGCTCCTGGTCACATAGGCTTTCAACAAGGGCGAGAGTGAAAGGAGCAGTAGCCCCATAAGAGTAAACTGCCTTCTTTAATTTTTCTAAGAATTTGAAGCTAAGAGGCTTGGGCCTATTAGGGGGAGGGCCACGCCAAGCTGAAACAGCGGGCTCCTCATCAGATCCAGAATCATTTTCTTCCCTGCGACCCTCCTCATCGTCAGCTTGGGGAACGTTACTGGAGTCGGGTGGACGGGGAGTGTCTAAATTAATCTCAACAGGAGGAGAGGAGGCGGCAGGAGCATCGCGGCCACTCCTTAGGACAGGAAAACCCAGATTAGGCTTAGGGGATGGGGAGCTGACTGCAGGGTTGTCCTCCGATTGTTGGAAGGAAAGACGAGTAAGAGCTTGGGTGAGCAGCTACACTTGATGGGAGAAGGTTAAAAGGGGGTTGAAGTCAAAAGGAGGGTGGCATGAGGTGGCTGGAAAAGGAAGGGGGGCTGAAGGGCCAGAGGGAGGGGGTGGGAAGGTAGGCTGAAGGGCCGGAGGGAGGGGGTATGGAGGGGGGTTGAAGTTTGGGATCTCGCGAGGCTGAAGAGGGGGAGGAGGAGAGGGTTTGCTTGCTTGATGGCTGGTGGGGAGCTCAGCAGGAGGTGAGAGGTTTGTAGGATTGGAGGATGAAAGCCCTTCTTCCATCAGGGAGAGGAGACTCTCACTATGTGAGAGTGGAGGGTAGAGTGGAGGGTTTGTAGCCTTTTCCTCTTCCTTAACGGAGTCATTACAAACGGAACGGCACCTAGATCCCGCTCGAGAGGGCACCTGGGACCTAAGAATGGCTTCACCCTTGGTAACAATGGTTTTAAAGTCGGGGTTTCGAGGGGAGACTCTAAGGATTTCATATATTAACTGCCAGTAGTTAAAGGCGGTTACTGGGATTTTGTTGGGACCGAAGGTCCTGTGGTAATCATTAAGACAATCGCCAACCCTTTTCCAGATTCTTTCATCTAGGGTTCCTTCCTCAGGGAACCAAGGACAGGTTTTGAGGATAAACTTAAAAAATTCGAGAAGACCTTTTTTCTTAACCTTAATTCCTCGTGCCTTGAGTGCTTCCTTAATTTGACTAATGAATATGAAATGATCAGAATATACTTGTCCCATGATAAATAAAAAAAAAAAAAAAGAAAATGAAACTTACAATTTGGGGGACCACGGCTCCGACCGCAGTGGTGATGGCAGGACTCACTCCTGGATTTCTTTTCACTGATTAGATCCTAAATTTGGGGGACTGCGGCTCCGACTGCAGTGAAGACGGCAGGATTCTCTCCTGGACCTCTTTCCCTAAATTTGGGGGACTGTGGCTCTGACCGCAGTGGTGATGACAGGACTCTCTCCTGGACTTCCTTTTCACCGCTGGTTAGACCTTTGCTTCGGTGGAAGTGACGGGAGGCCTCCCGATCGTGGTGAAGAGGTGTTCCACTCTTAGCGTGGTTCTCTCGAGCCCCACGTTGGGCGCCAGTTGTGTGCGTCCGGACCCGCGGGACGTTAACGAGGGCTCGGAGACTCGCTAAGGAGGAATGGTGGGACAAGAGACGTGAGGAATGACAGCGAGATGGTGAGCGTTGGGGTCAAGCTGCAAAATTTTATTATAAGAACAAAGCATATATACTCTTGGGAAGGGGAGGGACAGTGGGTAACGAGAGGTGGCGGTCTATGATTGGAGATCACCATTGTTAGGGAGGGGTTAGGGCTTTCGGTGCGGGTTGCTAAGGGCTTTAGGCGCGGGTTGCTAAGGGCTTTAGGCGCGCCTTGATCGTCCCCAACAGCTTCTCTTTTCAAAGCCTTCAGTGATTGTATTTCTGTAGACAACAGGTAAACTTATCCTTGTGTTTGATGTCTTGCCTAACAGTGGAAAAGAATCTTTTGTATTGGAGCTTATATTCTGGTCCAGTTTGCCTACAACTTACTGACTTTGAAAGTGTTGCCATTCAATCCATCCAAAATATCTTCTACCTTCTCTCTGATAAATTCTTGTCCATCCTTCAACTCCCACATCAGATACCATCTTTACTGTAATATATTATCTGGGCTTCATACAGCTGGATGTTGGAGCCCACATGGTCCTTTGTATTGCTTTTGTTGCATTTACAACTTTGGTAAGTCTTTTGAACAGGGGCTGAATCTTCAGCTTTATCACTGTATCTGTATAATACCTAATTAGCAGTGTTCTATACCCCATACAACTTCATAAAAGCTATCTTTATTTTTGGTCTTTGGTTCTAACTACATGTTGGGCAGTTCTAGAGTTTCTGCTTATGATTATAACCACATAACCTAAAGGCCTGTATTCTGTAACTAAAGTGTCTTCTTCCCCTTAATGGCATCAGTGATACAGAAATATACAGGAATTGCTTTACCTATATTTCTGGTAGGTAAAATACATTATCCAAATACTTTTTTCAAGTGTAAAGCTACTCTCTAATGTTGGACACCATGGAGGGCCCAGAGAGTGAGAATCAAGAACTCTGGGTCTCTATGTAAATCTCCAATGCCCTTCTGCATTTATAATTAAGAATCAGACAAAATTGCCTCAGCATGCACAGCTATCACTAAAAGAAGAACAAATATATAAGAAGCTTGTTGTATATACATTCTAGGGCTTGCTGGAGGAGGGATACTAGCTTATATGAATCAATCCTACAGAATCAGTCCCCAAATACTTCATGGAGAAAGTCCTTGTTTACTTATAGTAATAATAGAAAGCTGTTTTGCCAAGCAAGATGTATGTAAATTAAGTTTCGAAAGCTCACCCTAACAGCAGTATGGAAGCTAGACTAGACAGTCTGGACACTATATGCCAGCAGACCAGTCTGAAGACTGTCACAATAGACTTAGAATTTTACTAAGCTGAAGGAAATAACTATGGCCAGAGGATGGTGCCGACCCAAACACCAACTATTTAAGGCCCATCTCCATCAACTTCCGTATTTCTACATCAGTTCATAAGCACTTATCAGCCTCTCAGTGTCATGAAACAGAACAACAACATTTCATATGTTAGGCATTTAGCTACTCTTACAAACATTTACAAATGTCTGTATGAATTTCTAAGGTTTTAAATTATCTTTCAGAGTGCTGAAAAGGTCTTGCCTTGTGAAGTAGTCTCTAGCACAAACAAGGAGAGCTATAAATGGGCAATAGATAGAAGAGGTATAAATTAGATCCATTTTGAAAAAATGATAGATGAACCTACATATAATAATGTATTAGCTGAAGTTCCAATTACTAAATTAAGGAGAGTCCCTAATTATTTCCTAATTAACCAAATGAAAATAAGAAGAGTAGGAAGATGTTGCTCAGGGCAGAGAGAATGAGAAAAACAACGAGAAAACTGCAATTTCTAAGAGACTCATTAGTGCTCTTGCAACTGGGGCAGATGAGGATTTGACTCAAAGCACAGAGGAATTCAGAGAATAAGCACTGGCAGAAAAGCACAAGTGCAGACTTCTGAGAAAAATATGAGGGAGGCAAAGCAGAACCCCTTGGTGTGTTAATTTTTGTGAGAAAGATAAAATGATGTAGAATCTGTGGTAAAGGGAAAACTCTTCATGATTTAAAAGATTAAAAGCCAATTGGTGAAAGTTAGCGGGCCAAGAGTGCAGGGAGACCAGCTGTCTCTGGCCCTCTCAAGGGCACTTTAGGCTTGGTGGTCCTGGGGTTACTTTTAGGAGAATGGGTGGGCCCTGGAGAGGACGAGCAACCAGGGGCAGAAGGGACTGGGTGAACAATGGAACTAGATAATGGATCAGAATTGTCTGTAACTTAAGCCACTTTAAAAATGTGTTTGTTGGATCCTTTGATAACAGATTCTGAGCAGTTAGGAGTGAAAAAAAATGTATTGGGAAATAACAGTTGTGAAAGGAAAAGGTAGACAATAAGATTGGGCAGTGAGAGCCATTGGGCCATGGTGCAGCACTGACAAAGTTTCTGCCAGTCCCACAGTGAGCCCCAGAGCAAAATTTGCCCATCAGAGGCGTTTTCTGTTGGAAAGAAATGATGGACCCCTTTTACCACAGTCTTGTCCAGTCATCTGCTGTAATCACCCTGAAAGGAGCATGATCTCAGCTTAAAAACTGAGGCAGATGGGAGGGCATTCATAGCTGGAGGGTGTAAGCTAGCCACATTCCTTACTTCTGGGCTGTCATTTCCTGAAGGCAGTTCTGAGCAGCACAGCCAGTTTACCCTTGTGCTGCAGATTTATTTCTCCATATATTTTTTGGGGAAGAGGATTGGGCAGCTTATCCAAGATTTCTGGTGAACCTGTCCTACTGAGGGCAAACTTAGAAGAGGTTGGTTTGTGGGACAAACTACAGCCCCTATTGCTGCCTTTGATCTCATTGCTCTAAGTGATAATCATTGTCGTCTTCCTTCACCAACCATTCTAAATTCTATTCAACTTTAGCTCTCACCTCTGCTGGGGTTGGTGGCTTAACTGCGGGTGTGATCAAAGCTTTCATTCCTGAGAGTTCTGAGCCCTTGGTAACCATTCTCATACTCAGGGTTGCTGCATTCATCCATTCATTGCCAAAATTAGGCAAAATTGGGCAAGTGAATACCAAGAGGTGCCCAAGTGGATCATTTGAATTCCATATGTAGTCCCCTTGGCCTCTATTGGGGAAAAACAGCTCTATCTCATTCTGCTAATCAGGATCAATTGCCCCAACAAAGATGTTGATTCATCTTCTGGCCTGCTGGTCCATGGTCATTAAAAAGTCCAAAGTACTCAGGTGTCAGCTGTATCTTGTAGTTCACTGGGACTCTTGCTGTGTCCCCTGGCAAGAGTGTGCCTTCTTTGGTAAGTAGGACCAACAACTCTGCAGAGAGGAGTGTTAGGGTGATATAAAGCACAAAGTCTCTCAGTGACTCATTGAAATTATTTTAAGTAGAGCTATTCCTGCTTTTACCTTTTGGTTCCAGGACCTATGGATTCTTCCTAATGGGGACACAGTGCCTGACAGAGGCATTTCATTCTCTCAGAGTATTGCCTCTGAGCTGGTGCTTCAGCTGCATGTTCATCAGATGGTTTATCAGGTCAGCATATTTTGGAGGCTACAGAATGTGATATGACCAATGGATACTGTGGACATAGGACAATGTCCACACTTCTTTTGATGTGAAATATGCCCATTGTCCAGATGCTATGTTTTATGGGATTCAATGCCTATAAGTAAGGCACTTTGGAAATCCCTGGAGACTGGTGCTGGCTGAGGCTCTGTTGGTCGGAAGGGCAACTCCACCTGAATTAGGTATCCATTCCTATGAGAACAAACCAACAGCCCTTCCAAGATGGAAGAAGTTCTCTTTACTCAACTTGCCACCAAATGGCCAGTTGGTCTCCTCAAGAAATACTGCCATATTAGGGGGTTCAGCTTTGGTCTCTGTTATTGGATGGTTGGATATAAGAGCTGGAAAAGACTAGATCAGCCTATGTGAATGTATCCTAGAATAACTGCCTTTACTGCCACCATGGTCACTTCATTCATATTCCTATCATGCCTGCATTGGATAACTGCTGACAAAGGCTAACTAATACCAACAGTGTGAGTCATTTTGTCTGTTTGATTGTTTAGTTCCTTTTCCATGGTGAATGCTTTCTGGTGGGCATTAATATGTCATATGAAGATTTTTACAATTTGGACCCATTTCTGTGTCCATCCACATGCTTCTACCTAGACTTCCTGTTCTTGGATCTTCCAGTATTTTTCCTACATATATTTTAAACTTGAGCCACTTTCCCTTCCACACAAAATAAATACCCAGGTGTACTGCCCAAAGTTTTGCCCATTGGGAGGACTTTCTCTTTTGACTGTCTTCCAAGGCCATTTTTGAGTGAGGCACTTGTCTGTTTTGGGTTCGTACCCAAATACGGAGTCAACCCATACCTAAACCAAGTTCAGAATTTTTCCTCCTCCTTTAGCTTGTCATTCAGGATATCCTTGAAAGAATTAGTCTGAGCTGTGAGACAGGTGCTGGTATGACCATGGTGGGTGACATGGGGGTCTGAGCTGTCTTCTCATGGTGCTTGCTTGTGCCCCCTGGTCCTGCTTGTGCTTGGTCCTGAATGTATCATTTCTACCTTACTATGGATTCCTACTGAGCCTACCAGGCTTACTGACTTGGAGATTCCTGAACAGGACCCAGCTCATTATGGGCAATTTTGGATGAATGGGCACCTGGTATACCATGGTTAAGCATTCTATTTATACTAAAGTCCAGGAACATGCCAAGAGCTGTTTTTCAAAAGATGGGTAATTTTCTGTTGCAGATGGATTATCCTTGTCTTGGAAACCCTGGATCCTCTTTTGTGAATATATATGGTTGTCCATTCCATGTGAATGACTGTGCCTGATCTTCTTTTATGACTGGGATAGAAAATAACTCATTTCTAAATTAATAGCTGAATATCATGTAACTGAATCCTTATTAATCCACTCTAGCAATGATACAATGACCAGATATACGTTCTGATCAGGGCTAGCCCTTGGTTATAGTCTACAGTCGTTCTCTAGGATCCATCTGGGAACATTCTGGGGAATAAAAGGGAGATATGATAGGAACTGCCCTGATTGCATCCTTTACATCTTTAATTCTGACACTGGACTTTACCATACCCCATGAGATGTGGTATTTTTAAATTTTCTATCTTGGCCAGGGAGTTGGGGGAAGTTTCAGAAGCTTCTACTTGGACTTTGGGAAACTACTATCATAGTGGACAAGCTCAAAGGCAGATGTTAAGGTTATCAATCTCAATTCTATGGTCAATAACCAGAAAAATGATCACCAAATAGATGCTGGCCCAGCTTGACTGCAAATTCTTGGGAGATCCTAAGCCAGAACCACTCAGCTCAACCATTCCTGGATTTGGTAACTTAAGAGATAATAAATATTTACTGTTTTAAGCAGCTAAGTTTTGGAGAAAATTGTTATGTAGTAATAGATAACCAGTACACTGCTTGACAAACAGATGGCCAAACAGATGGCTCTTCCCTGTATTTTACTTTAAAATTATGCTTCCACCATTGCAAAGATCTTCCTTTTGAATTCCATTCTGGCAGCCATTCTGGGTCAAGAATTCCAGGTAAATAAACCAGCTGTAGGAAAATGTTTTTAGAGGCCAAATAGCTTCCAAACCGCATTGGAAAAAAATAACTATTAAATCCCTTTGCAATGTGTTTTTCTGCCAAGTAGCTAAAATCCATTCCTGAGTCTGTAGCCCATGGATACCAAATGAAGGCAGATATTCTTCATCTCTCCCATAGAGACTGAACAAAAATAATGGAGACCTTAGCTTGTGTTAGGAATTATGACCTCAGAGAGTCACCATTATTGACCATTACTTGTTTTCACTGAATTCTGGAAGCCTGGATAGCTCTATGGAATGTGGATCTTTATAAAAATAGACCAAATTGCCCTCCATATCCAGCCAAAATCGGATATAAACAATGGTGTGTATGGCCCTGTAGTTTTGGGTTAGCTCTACATATATGATGGTCTTTGTATTTGTTTCTGTTGCTGCATAACAAATCGTCACATCTTTAGTGGCTTAAAGCACTAATTTTATCTTGCTTTTTTGTGGGTGAGACGTCTGGACATAGATTAGCTGGTTTTCTGCTTATGGTCTCACTAGGCTGAAATCAAGACATTGTTAGGACTATGGTTTCATCAGAGATTTAAGGTCCTCTTCTAAACTCATGAGTTGGTAGCAGAATTCAGTTCCTTGTGGTTGTAGCATGGAGGCCTTCAGGTCCTGGAAACTGCTCCCTGCCCCCCGCCATGTGTCCCTCTCTACAACATGGCAGTTTGCTTTTTCATAATTAAAAAAAAAAGAGAGTCTCTGCTGCTTTGAATATCTCTTATTCTGTCTAGACTCTCTTGTAAAGAGCTTACCTGATTAGGGCAGGTCCATCAGCATGACCTCTCTTTTGATGAATTTAAAATCAACTGATTAGAGCCTAGTTCCAAAATACCTTTGTGCCATACAATGCAACCTAATTTTTATGGTGAAATCCCGTCATCTTCACAAGTCTTGTCCACACTTGTGTGTGTGTGTGTGTGTGTGGTTTTTATAGGGCATGTACAACAGGGATTTGAAATCTTGGGTGCCATCTTAGAATTAAAATTATGCCATTACAGTGTTCCTGGCTATATCTTCAGAGAAAAGTAACTAACTTTTTACTAGGTTTTATTATTGATGTCTGTGATATTTTAAGGCCAAGATGGTAGGGGAATGTGTGGGGGGAGAGGTTCACAAGAAACTTTGGCCATCCTTAGGGTGACTTGTTAATGTTCTTCCTCAGGATCCCAAAGTAAGCACTAGCCAAGGCCCAAGTGAGACAAAACTTTGGAAGCATGTGAATTTGCCAAATGAGGAATGTAATTAACAATGCAAGAAGAAACCATATGGATTCACTGATAAGAGTATGGTTATTTCCAAGGAACATCATTTCAAATATATTTCTTGCTAAAAACATTGATTACTCTACTGGCACTTATTCTCATAAGAATTTTATGAAGTTTTTCAGAAGGAACACCCAGCCAGAAATGCCTAGGAAAAAAGAGCTCCTTAATTAAGATTATCACCAATTAGAATGCCATATCATTTTAGAGTATGTGTGATTCTGACTAGGACTTCTTATACAGTTTAATTTCCAGATGGAAATTTGATGAGGAAGCTTGGCCCATTGGTTAAGGTTAAGTTCAACACATATGATGAATGTTAATGTCACTGTGAGGACAGAATTTGTCCTTTGCTATTTGGGTTTTGATATGGTGCTATATTAAATTATTGTAGATATCAATAAGTGAAATAAGATTTCCAAGGTGGTCATTCAGTCCATATGAATAAAATGGCCTATCTCTGTTTGCTTTTCCAGGCTAGCTTTCTCCCCAAACTCAGCTGTGGTTGATCAGGCATAAGGCTTGTCTCTCCCAGGGCCTCATCTCTTCAGCCTTGGGCTGCTCTGCAGATTCCAGCCTCAGGCCTCTTAGCCTCTCGGGTTTCTCTTTCTGCAGCTGTAGGTGATCCTGGACTCCTCCCTCACATGGAAGTGTAAAAATGGCAGCTCTCTTTCTCTGTGTATCTTCATTTATATAAGACTCCAGTAAAGGCTTAAATCCCAACCTGGGTCTCACAATCTATTCAAAGGCCCTTAACTGAAGCGATCTAATAAAAAATGATCTAATCAAAAGACCTCTTGACTGAATCTAACCAAAAGGTCCTACCACATACAATAGGTTTACAGGCACAGGAATGGCTTAGTTTAAGGACATAATTTTCTTGTGTCCACAAAAGACTCAAACCAGCACAGATGGCTCATCCCATCTTTTGAGGTGACACAGTTATTGGCACAGTGAGCAGGGTATCTAGGCAATGACCACTACCACTGGGAGTTTTTCTTCTCTTGATTTGGCTTGCTAACAGGCTCTGATGCCTACTGGCTAGCATGCTTTTATATATATATATATATTTTTTTTTTTAAATTTATTTTTAAAAGATACTTAGATTACATAAAATGCTTCATAAAAAAATATAAGGGATTCGCATATGCCTCACTCCCCACACGTCCTACTTTTCCCCCACATTAACAACTTCTTTCATTAGTGTGGTACATTCATTGCAATTGATGAACACATTTTGGAGCATTGCCACTAAGCATGAATTATACTTTACATGCTTTTTGAGCTGTGTTACTGCTTGCTGCTGGCAAGTTTGCAATTTAAAATGTACTGCGTTCTGCTGCTGAGTCCTACCAAACCTCTGTTATAGAACTTATTGGCCTAAGTTGAAAGCTTTTATAATTAGCATTTTGGGATAGGAGTATGGGATTGCTGCCCTTCTTAAGGTGGCTTTGGACCTTGTGTCTCAGCCTGGACCTACCTGTGTTTCAGTTGAAATATGTGTATCAATTCCAACATAACCCGTGACTGACATGAGGCTTAGGGGAATAACTCTTAATCTGTGGTGTGTGTCTCAAGCAGGCATTGACCATGTTCTAAAGAAAATGCAGGGTAAAGACTGATACCCTGTGCAATATACAAACCCCATTGGTTGGTAAGTCATGTGGAAGAAAAGCAGTGACTACGTGGCATGCTGAGGTCCCATTCCTAAAATAATGGCTCACTAGGACCCTACCGAATGTCTTTGCTTCTGCTGCTTCCTGTGCCCCTGTTATCACAAAGATCCTACTTGGCAGGGTTATAGAGGAAAAACATCCATGCCACCTCCATGGCATATTCAAGTGATTAATTCAAAGTTGACTTAAGCCTGGGGTCATTGAACCCAATAAACTAACCATTGCCATGAGAGTGGATCCTAACCCTGATGATACTGGTTTGAGTCTCTTTGGAGGAAGAAACTTATAAATATGGACAGGGTAAAGAGGACCCCCTCCCCCCCCAAACAATAAACAAAACAAAACAACAAAAAAGTACTTGGATATAGAGGAAGAAAAAAACTGAAACAGAGCCCCACAATTTGACTCAAATAGAAATTCAAATTTACTAAAAGAATCTACAGAACAAAAATTAAAAGGGTTCTGAATGGCTTTTGCACTTCTGCAACATGGGTTCTGAATTAACTTTAATATCTACTGAGATATACCAACTGGCAAACCTCCATGGCTTTAACCTGTTCTTGGGCTCAAATTAGTATTACAATGGGGGATCCAACTAAATTTAAACAAGGTACTCCCTATATTCTCAGGCATTCCTCCTTTTAACCATAAGAACTATACCTAATATTGAAATTACTGACTCCAGCCAATCAGTAACTGGTAATTACTTTGCAGTAATAGATTTTGGCTTATATGTTTTGTTTAGTGTCTATTTCAACAGCCTCTCAGACATGCTTTTCTTTTGCCTTTGGAGGGATAACCATTATTTGGTTAACCAGGTGGTACTTCAACATCCCTGCCATCACACACAATCTTTTCAAGCAAAATATTAACCTCATCCAACTTTCTCCAGGAGTGCAGGTGTGATAATATACTACTGGTGACATCCTCTTCTAAACAGATTCATTTGGCACACTCATTCAGGAAATACAAATACTCACAATGGAGTTCACAGAAGGGGATGGGCCATTGCCCTACACATAGTAAAAGTCACCACCACCACAGTTATATTTCTGATCATTATCTGGTAAATTAAGGACCACTCTATTTTAGTTTTCTAAGCTGCTCAAAGCAGATACCATAAAATGGTTTGGCTGTTAACAATGAGAATTTGTTAGTTTACAAACTAGTTTTGAGGCTGAGAAAAGTATCCAAATCAAGGCATCATTAAGACGATGCTTTCTTCCTGAAGACTGGCTGCTGGTGATCCTGGACTCCTCTGTCATATGGCAAGGCACATGGCAGCATATGCTAGTTTCTCCCTTCTCTTTCAGATTCCATTGCTTTCAGCTTCTTGCTTCCTGGGTGTTTTCTCTCTCTCTCGCTCTCTCTCTCTCTCTCTCTCTCTCCATATTCATCCCATTTATAAAGGACTCCAGTAAGAGGATTAAGATCCACCCAGGGCCATGCCTTAACTGAGGTAACCTCATCAAAAGGCCCTAGTTAAAGTAGGTTTACACCCACAGGAATGGATTAGCTTTAAGAACATGATTTCCTGGGGTACATACAGTTTCAAACCACTATGCACTCCATCCCTGGCACTGTCAAGAAACAACTATATACACTCTCAGCACCTACAATATTTAAAAAAAAAAAAAAAAAAAAAGCCCCATACCTTTCAGGCCTTTTTTTGCTTCTGGAGTTGACATATTCTTCATTTACACATTTTACTTAAGCCCATTTTGTTGATATTCATAGTCCATTTATGCTGTTATTCATGTCTGTCCAAATTACAATACAGCAGGCACTTCTCAAGAGATTTCTTCACTACAGAGCCTTTAGCAACCTCTCCTCATGCCTCCTGGAGTCTCTAGACCACCCATGATGTCCACAAGTTGCCCATGGACTTCTGGTGCAAGAAACTGCCTTCCATGGCCCCACACTATACATCATTAAAGTGGTGATTGTAGGTCACATACTAGGCTCTTCTAGAGATGGAAGGTCTCACAGGCCCTGAGCCCATGACCCTCTATTCAGCTGCCCATTATGCCTCGGGTCAGGAAATAGCACCCTGCATGTTCCATTGTTAAAATGGAAATGGTATCCATAGGCTAGAGCCAAACTTGTGCCCTCTGGTGTATCCCACCTACAGGAAGAGGTGTGTTCCTCTGTCATTAGTTCCTTGACAGGTGCCATGGTGTTGGAGGAGGCCATTCATTTCCCAGACTCCTTAGATACCCTGACAGTACCCTTGAGATCTACTTCTTGAATAGCAAAGAGAGTTCACATACTTTTTGGATGACAGAATCACCCTGGTATATGATGGGGCTTACTGGAGAGTGGTTGGTTATTATCCCTTAACCAGGGCATCTCTAATAAAGGATGGGACTCTAGAGTCAGCACAATTGGCTGGACTTCAGGCTGTCATCTTAGCGCTGGATGCTCTGCCAACAATTGGCCCCATCTGAACATTTTTATAGACTGTTGGGCCATTGCCAATGTTCTGGCCATCTGCTCTGCCCAAAGGCAACAACAATTTCTTATTCAATGTTTTCCCCTTTGGGGTAAAGATATTTAGGAATCTCTTGCCTCACAGATTGCCAAAATATAAATCAAGTCCATTCTTTTCTCTGCACATATTAAAGCCACAACACAGAGACCTAAACAAGACCTTTCTTATTCCCCTTGAAGGTGTAAACATTATTGTTAGTGAACAAGGCACACATTTCACTTCACAGTATAGATTGTTGGGCTCTTGAACAAGGTAGTCAATACAACTTTCACCTTTCTTACTGGTCTCAGGCTACAAGGCTTCATAGAATTCCATATGGAGAAGCGGATGTGGCTCAAATGGTTGGGCTCCTGTTTACCATGTGGGAGACCCCAGGTTCAATTCCTGGGGCCTCCTAGTGAAGGCAAGCTGGCCCATACAGTGCGGTGAGCTGATGGCTCATGCAGTACAATGAGTTGGTGTGGAAAGATACAACAAAGGGAGACAAGCAGACACAGGAAAAATGTACAGCAAATGGACACAATGAGCACAGGTAGCAGGGGGTCGGACAAATAAATCTTAAAAAAAAAAAAATTCTATATGGCTTGTTTAAGTTCAAATTCAATTAAATGAAACATGGTACATTTCAGTCATCAAACATAAGGGGTGGATTGTAATAAAGAGCCTGGCTCCATTTTTTGATGTTTAACTGCTAACAGCTTTCAAATTCCACCTTTCCTGCTTCCGTTCTTGCCCCACATCTAGGCAAGCCAATAAAAAAGCCTGTACATTGCCTTTTTGGCACAGGCAGAAATTTCAATCCAACAAGCCCCAGACTGTGCATGGGAACCATCACTCAAGCCTCACCATCTAACCACAGTAAAACCCAAACCAGTCTCCCTTTTCTTCTCTTTCAAGTCATTTTTAGACCTGCTTGGAAGCTTGCTTGGCTCTCCCAAGAATGACTCATCATGTGAGCAATAAATTTTTCATACTCTCTTAGTGTGCATGTGTGGTGTCATCAGTCTGTACATTTAAACCAAGGTTTGAGGGGTGGGTGGGTGGGGGGGTCTTTCCTGTCTCTGAGGGTTGACTACAATAGTTCTTAGGCTACCAGAACCCAAAGATAACATGAACCCTAGACATTTGGCACAAAAGAGTAGATGATCTGTCTTTCTCCAAATACTTTATTTTATGAACCAGTTGGTCAAACCCACTAGGAGTTATCTTCTTGGCAGTGCCCTGTTACTCTGGCTTTCCAACATAGTTCTTGGGAGAAAGTCACCCCAGAAAACTTAATAGCCACTGAACAGTCAATTTTGTTTTTACCAATCTTGGTTCAAGTAGGCCCGACAGTGTGTGTTGCTTCATCTCCTGTATGGTAAATATAGAAATTATGACAAAAGCAAAATACACTTACACAAACACACATCAGAATCTTGTTCCTGCTGCTTCCCCATCTGCAGAAGCAAACACTAGTGATTTAAGCATTATCCCAGTCTTGGTCAAACAAACTTATGGAGAACATGCGTAGTTTAATTAGGATTTGAAACCCAAAACAAAGGAAGATTGTCTATTCACAGAGAAGAGCAGGTTCATTTGCAAGAAATATCATTTCAAAGACATGGTTCTATACTTTCAGTGAAATATTGATTCCTCGACTGGGCATGCTCAGGTAAGAATTTTATGAAGTTTTTCAAAAGGAACATCCAGCCTTAAAAAAATACTCTTGAAAATTATGTATGAAAAACAAAAAAATTATATATGCCTCATTAATATAGAGTTCAATGTTGGGATGAATTGTGACTACTGGAACTTTGTGTACTTTAAATCTTCACTATCAGAATTTTTACTTTCAACATAAATAGTAAATGTTAAATGTCACTCTGAGAAGAAATTTGGTCTCATAATCAGATTCTGCATTTATTCTACAGCTCTTGATTATTTTTTTATTTAATTAGAGAAGTTACAGTTTTACATAAAAAGCATGTAAAAATTACAGTTTTCCCATATACCCCCTATTGTTGACACTTGGCATTAGTGAGGTATCTTTGTTACAATTGGTATAAGAATATTAAAATTGTACTATTAACTATAGCCCATAGTTTACATTAGTTGCGTTTTCTCATATATCACCTTATTAACACTTTGTATTAGTGTTGTACATTTATTATAATACATAAAGAACATTTTTATACTTGTGCTATTAACTATAGCTCATCATTTACAATAGCATTCTCTGTTATACAGTCCCATGTTTTATTTTTAAATTTTTATTCTAGTAACATATTTATGACCTAAAATTTCCTCTATTAACCACATTCACATATATAATTCAATTCTGCTAATTACACTTATAATATTATGCTACCATTCCTTTTTACAGCTGAATAATATTTTACTGTAAGTATACTTAACATTTTGTTTATGCATTCATCAGTTGACGGACACTTGGGTTGCTTCATATTGTTTTTACTAATGCTACTATGAACACTGGTGTGCAAATATCTGTTTGAGACCCTGTTTTCAATTCTTTTAGGTATATACCTCATGTGATAGCTTGAAGCTGGGTGGATCCTAGAAAACCTGTTCTTAAAGCTAATCTATTCTTGTGCTTGTAAACCTGTTGTAGATGGGAGCTTTTGGTGAGTTAAGGAACCATCTTTTTATTAGATTATTTCTGTAAGGTATGACTCAGGGTGGGTCTAACTCTTCTACTGGAGTCCTTTATAAATGAAATAATTAAAAGCCACAGACACAGAAAAAAGTGGCAGAAACAGAGAAGCTGAATCCGTGAACCCCGGAGAGAGAAAAGCCATAGACAGAGCTGCCTAAAGCTGAAGCAACGAGGCCTGGAGAAGAGGGAGAGATGAATGGATACTGCCATGTGCCTGATTCCCACAGCTGAACTCGGGTAAAAAGTGAGACTTGAGGAGAAGGCAGAGGCTGGCAGCGCCTCCACTGTACCTTGTCATGTAGAAGAAGTCCCGGATCGCTAGCAGCCAAGCTTCATGAAGAGAGCTTTGCCTGATGTTTTCATTTTTTTCCCAGCCTCAGAACTGTAAACTTATAAGCTAATAAATCCCATTGCAGAAGTCAACTCCTCCCTTCCTTCCTTCCTTCCTTCCTTCCTTCCTTCCTTCCTTCCTTCCT
>JAKSZT010054394.1:1821286-1965098 GCA_026826555.1 Tolypeutes matacus | reverse complement strand
TCCTTCCTTCCTTCCTTCCTTCCTTCCTTCCTTCCTTCCTTCCTTCCCTTTCCTTCCTTTCTTCCTTCCCTTCCCCTTTCCCTTTCTTTCTTTTGTTCTTCCCATACTATTTTGATTACTGTGGCTTTGTAATAAGTTTTAACATCAGGAAATGTGGAGCCCTCTAACTTCTTTCTTCCTTTTCAAGATGACTTTAGTTATTTGGGACCCTTTGCTCATCCATAAAATTTGATGATTGGTTTTTCCATTTCTGCAAAGATGGTTGTTGGATTTTTGACTGGGATTGCATTGAATCTCTAAATTGCTTTGGGTAGCATTGAAATCTTAATGCTATTTAGTCTTCCAATCCATGAACATGGAATGTCCTTCCATTTATTTAGATTGTCTTTAATTTCTTTTAGCAATATTTTGTAGTTTTCTGTGTACTTTATATCCTGCATTAGATTACTGCTAGCTATTTGATTCTTTTAGTTGCTATTGTGAATGGAATTTTTTCCCCCTTGATTTCCTCTTCAGATTGCTCCTTACTAGTGTATAGAAACACTACTTGTTTTTATGTGTTGATCTTGTACTCCACCACTTTACTGAATTCATTTATTAGCTCCAGTAGCTTTTTGTAGATTTTTTGGGACCTTCTATATATAGAATGATGTCATCTGCAAATAGCAAAAGTTTTACTTCTTCCTGTTCAGTTTGGATGCCTTTTATTTCTTTTTCTTGCCTAACTGCTCTGGCTAGAACTTCCAGTACAATTTTGAATAACAGTGGTGACAGTGGGCATCCTTGTCATGTTCCACATATTAGACAGAAAGCTTTCAGTCTTTTACCATTGAGTATGATGTTAGTTGTGGGTTTTACATATTTGCCTTTTATTGTGTTGAGAAGTTTCCTTCTATTCTTATTTTTCTAAGAGTTTTTATCAAGAAAGGATGCTAGATTTTGTCAAATGCCTTTATGTGTCATTTGAGATGATCATATGTTTTTCCCTCTATTTTATTAATGTGCTGTATTACATTAATTGATTTTCTTATGTTGAACCATCCTTGCATACCTGGGATAAAACACACTTGATCATGGTGTATAATTCTTTTAAAGTGCTGTTGGATATGATTTGCAAATATTTCACGAGGAGTTTTGAATCTATATTCATCAGAGAGATTGGTCTGTAATATTCTTTTCTTGTAGTATGTTTACCTGGCTGTGGTATCAGAGGATGTTGGCTTCATAGAATGAGTTAGGTAGTATTCCCTCCAGTTCAATTTTTTGGAAGAGTTTGAACAGAATTGTTATTCATTCTTCTTGGAATGATTGGTAGCATTCACCTGTGAAGCCATCTGGTCCTGTGCTTTTCTTTCTTGGGAATTTTTTCATGACTGATTCAATCTCCTTACTTGTAGTTGGTCTGTTGAGATCTTCTAATTGTTCTAGAGTCAGTGTAGGTTGTTCATATGTTTCTAGGAATATGTTCATTTCATCTAGGTTCACTAATTTATTGGTATGCAGAAGTTCATAGAACTCTCCTATGATCCTTTTTATTTTGTGGGGTTAGTAGTAATGTCCTCCTTCTCATTTGTGATTTTATTTTTTTGTATTTTCTCTTTTTTTCTTTTTCAGGATAGTCAAAGGTTTGTCAATTTTATTGATCTTTTCAAAGAAGCAACTTTTTGTTTTGTTAATGCTGTCTATATTTTCAAAACTCTCAGTTTCATTTATTTCTGCTCTAATTTTTCTTCTTTCTTTCTTTCTTTCTTTCTACTTTCTTCATGTTTAATTTGTTCTTCTTTTTCTAGTTCCTTCAGGTGTACAGTTAGGTCTTTGATTTAACTCTAACTTCTTTTTTTAATGTAAGCATTTAAGGATCTAAATTTCCATCTTAGCACTGCCTTCACTGTATCCCATAAGTTTTGACATATTGTGTTTTCCTTTACATTTGTCTCAAGATATTTACTGATTTATCCTGCACTTTCTTTATGTTTTTTTTTTTTTAACATTTTTTAAACTTTATTCTGTACACTTAATAATTGAAAATATAAACAATTAAGAACTAAAAAGTAAACACAGACGAATAAATATATACATTACTCAATTAAATGTAATGGATACATATAAAAATTTTTTTGAATCAAACAATATGTTGCACAATATATTTGGTTCATGGTAACGCATTCATACAGTATTTGTCCTTTTGTGTCTGGCTTGCTTCACTCAACATAATGTCCTCCAGGTTCATCCATGTTGTCATATGCTTTACAACTTCATTTCTTCTTACAGCTGCATAATATTCTATCGTGTGAATAGACCAAAGTTTGTTTTTCCATTCGTCTGTTGATGGACACCTGGGTTGTTTCCAACTTTTGGCAATGGTGAATAATGTTGCTTTGAACATCAGTGTGCAGATGTCTGTTCGTGTCACTGTTCTCATTTCTTCTGGGTATATACCCAGTAGTGGTAATGCAGGGTCACGTGGCAAGTCTATATTCAACTTCTTTAGGAACTGCCAAACAGTCCTCCATAGTGGTTGTACCATTCTGCATTCCCACCAACAGTGAAGAAGTGTTCCTATCTCTCCACATCCCCTCCAACACTTGTAGTTCTCTGTTTTTTTAATAGTGGCCATTCTGATAGGTGTGAAATGATATCTCATTGTGGTTTTGATTTGCATTTCCCTAATCATGAGGGAGGTGGAGCATTTCTTCATGTGTTTTTTTGCCATTTATATTTCTTCTCTGGAGAAATGTCTATTCAAGTCTTTGGCCCATTTTTTAATTGGATCGTTTGTCTTTTTATTGTTGAGTTGTTACATCTTGTTATATATCCCGGATATTAAACCCTTATCAGATATGTGATTTACAAATATTTTTTCCCATTGAGCTGGCTGCCTTTTCACCCTTCTGACAAAGTCCTGTGAGGTGCAAAAGAGTTTAATTTTGAGGAGGTCACATTTATCTATTTTTTCGTTGCACATGCTTTGGGTGTAAGGTCCAAGAAACCACCACCTACTACAAGGTCTTGAAGATGTTTCCCTAAATTTTCTTCTAGTAGTTTAATGGTCCTGGCTTTTATATTTAGGTCTTTGATCCATTTTGAGTTGATTCTTGTATAGGGGGTGAGATAGGGGTCCTCTTTCATTCTTTTGGTTATAGATATCCAGTTCTTCCAACACCATTTGTTGAACAAACTTTTTTTCCCATTAGTGTGGGCTTGGTAGGTTTGTCAAAAACCAGATGAGGTGAGGGTTTATTTCTGGGTTCTCAATTCTATTCCACTGATTGATGTGTCTATCTTTATGCCAGTACCATGCTGTTTTGACCACTGTAGCTTTGTAATATGTTTCAAGGTCAGGCAGTGAAATTCCTCCCACGTTGCTCTTCTTTTTTAGAATGCTTTTGGCTATTCAGGTGCATTTACACTTCCAGATGAATTTGGTAATTGCCTTCTCTAATTCTGTAAAGTAAGCTGTTGGGATTTTGCTTAGTATTGCATTGAATCTATAAATCAGTTTGGGTAAGATCGACATCTTCATGATATTTATTCTTCCAATCCATGAGCACTCTTTCCATTTGTTTAGGTCTTTTAAAATTTCTTTTAGCATTGTTTTGTAGTTTTCTTCATATAGGTCCTGTACTTCTTTGGTTAAATTAACTCCTAGGTATTTGAGTCTTTTTGTTGCTATTGAAAATGGAATTTTCCCCCTAATTTCCTCCTCAGATTGTTCAGTGCTAGTGTACAAAAACATTACTGATTTTTGTGTGTTGATCTTGTGTTCTGCACTTTGCTGAACTCATTTATTAGTTTAAGTAGCTTTGTCGTGGATACTTCAGGATTTTCTAAGTACAGGATCATGTCATCCACAGTGAGAGTTTTACTTCCTCTTTTCCTATTTGGACGCCTTTAATTTTTTTTTTTTTTCTTGTCTAATCGCCCTAGCTAGAACTTCTAGTACAATTTTTAATAACAATGGTGGCAGTGGGCATCCTTGTCTTGTTCTTGATCTTAGAGGGAAAGCTTTCAACCTTTCCCCATTGAGTATGATGTTGGCTGTGGGTTTTTCATATATTCCTTTTATCATATTGAGGAATTTTCCTTTTATTCCTATCTTTTGAAGTGTTTTTATCAAAAAAGGATGCTGGATGTTGTCGAATGCCTTTTCTGCATCTATTGAGATGATCATGTGTTTTCTTCCTTCAATTTGTTAATGTGGTGTATTACATTGATTGATTTTCTTATGTTGAACCAGCCTTGCATACCAGGAATAAATCCCACTTGGTCGTGATGTATAAGTCTTTTGATATGCTGTTGGATTCAATTTGCAAGTATTTTGTTGAGAATTTTTGCATCTATGTTCATGAGAGAGATTGGTCTGTAATTTTCTTTTCTTGTGGAATATTTATCTGGCTTTGGTATTAGGGCGATGTTGGCTACATAAAATGGGTAATTTTCCCTCCTCTTCAATTTTTTGGAAGAGTTTAAACAGGATTGGTGTTAATTCTTTTAGAAATGCTTGGTAGAATTCACCTGTGAAGCCATCTGGTCCTGGACTTTTCTTTGCTGGGAGACTTTTGATGACGGATTCAATCTCTTGAAATATGATTGGTTTGTCAAGTGCTTGTATTTCTTGTAGTATCAGTGTAGGTTGGTTGTGCCTTTCTAGAAATTTGTCCATTTCTTCTAGGTTGTCTAGTTTGTTGGCATATAGTTTCTCATAATATCCTCTTATGATTCTTTTTATTTCTGTGGGGTCATTTGTAACTTCCCCCTTTCATTTCTGAATGTATTTATTTGCATCTTCTCTCTTTTTTTCTTTGTTACTCTAGCTAGGGGTTTGTCAATTTTATTGATCTTCTCAAAGAACCAGCTTTTGGTTTTGTTGATTTTCTCTATTTTTCTGTTCTCATTTTCATTTTTTTCTGATCTAATCTTTATTATTTCTTTCCTTCTGCTTGCTTTGAGATTGGTTTGCTGTTCTTTTTCTAGCTTCTCTAGTTGTTCAGTTAAATCTTTGAGTTTAGCTCTTTCTTGTTTTTCAATATAGACATTTAGGGCTATAAATTTCCCTCTCAAGACTGCCTTCGCTGTATCTCATAAGTTTTGATATGTTGTGCTCTCATTTTCATTTGTCTCAATATATTTACTGATTTCATTTGCAATTTCTTCTTTGATCCTTTGATTATTTAGGAGTGTGTTGTTCAGTCTCCACACATTTGCAAATTTACTTTTTTTCTATCTATTATTGATTTCTAGTTTCATTCCATTATGATCTGAGATGGTGCTTTGTATAATTTCAATCTTTTTATATTTACTGAGAGCTTCATTGTGACCTAACATGTGGTCTATCCTGGAGAAAGATCCATGGGCACTTGAGAAGAATATATAACCTGCTGAGTTTGGATGCAGTGTTCTGTATATGTCTGTTAGGTCTATCTTGTTTATCATATTGTTCAAGTTCTCTGTTTCCTTGTTGATCTTCTGTCTTGTTGTTCTATCTAATGATGTGAGCGGGGTGTTGAAGTCTCCAATGATTATTGTAGAAATGTCTATTTCTTCCTTCAGTTTTGCCAGATTTTGTCTCATATATTTTGGGCCACTCTGGTTAGGTGCATAGATGTTTACGACTGTTATATCTTCCTTGTGGATCATCTCTTTTATTAATATATAATGTATATATTATATATACATTCTATAATATCTCTTCTGTATCTCTTATAACTTCTTTTGCATTTAAAGTCTGTTTTGTCTGATATTAGTATAGCTACCTCTGCTCTTTTCTGGTTACTATTTGCATGGAATATCTTTTTCCAACCTTTCACTTTCAGCCGGTTTGTATCCCTGGGTCTAAGGTGAGTTTCTTGTAAGCAGCATATGGATGGCTCATGTTTTTTTATCCACTCTATCAGCCTGGATCTTTTGATTGGGGAGTTTAATCCATTCACATTCAATGATATTACTATAAATGCACTATTTATTTCCCCCATTTTATTCTTTGGTTTTCCTGTCATCTTGTTTTTGTCTCTCTTTTTACTCTTTTGGTTATCCTTTCTGTTATTCTTTCTTCTATACTCTTCTCCAAGCCTCTCTCTCTTGTCTTTTTCTTTCAGGTTCCAAGGCTTCCTTTAATATTTCCTGCAAAGGTGGATTCTTTTTTGCAAACTCTTAGTTTCTGTTGTGAATATTTTATACTCAACTTCATATTTGAAGGACAGTTTTGCTGGATAAAGAATTCTCGGCTGGCAGTTTTTCTCTTTCAGTTTCCTAATTGTATCATACCACTGTCTTCCCACCTCCATGGTTTCTGAAGAGAAATCTGCACTAAGTCTTACTGGATGTCCCTTGTTTGTGATTGTTTGCTTCTCTCTTGCTGCTCTGAGTATTTTCTCTTTATTTTTGACATTTGACATTCTAAGTAGTATGTGTCTTGGTGTAGGTCTATTTGGATTTATTGTGATTGGGGTACAGTGTGCTTCTTGGATATGTAAATTTATTTCTTTTGTGAGAGTTGGGAAATTTTCAGCTATTATTTCCTCAAATACTCTTTCTGCCCCTTTTCCCTTCTAGAACTCCCATGACATGTATATTTTTGCATTTTGTGTTGTCATTCAACCCTCTGAGCCCCTGCTCAATTTTTTCCATTCTTTTCTCTCTCTATTCTTTTCTCTCTTCAATTTTAGCTGCTCTATCTTTGGTATCACTTATTCTTTCTTCTATCAATTTGAGTCTGCTGTTGTATGACTCAAATGTGTTTTTGACCTCACCTATTGTGTCTTTCATTCCCATGAACTCCGTTACTTTTCTGTTCAGGATTTCAAATTCTTCTTTGCATTTGCTCAATGTCTTCTTGATGTCATTTATCTCTTTAACTATATTCTCTTTCATCCATTAATTTGATTTTGGAAATTTGTGCTCTTCTAGCTGATTAGTTCTCTCAAATTCTGCATCTCTTCTGTGACTTTGATTCATTACTTTTCTTGGGCCATGTATTCTATTTTCTTAGTATGGCTCAAATTTTTTTGCTGGTATTTAGGCATCTGGTTTGGATGTAGTTTACTCAGCTGCTCAACTTCTTTCTCTTTTATAAGGATTTAGTGGCAGGAGGCTGTGAGTTACCACAGCTCTTTGGTTTTTGGCTCATCCTGAATTGTTAGGATTGCCCTGCTGGTTTCTCAAAACTGGACACTGGACCCAGTAATTGGTTGTAGAGTCACTTCCTAGGGCCTTGGGCAGGGAGACTATAGAGGCCAGGAAAAGCCTGTCCTACTTATTAATTTTCTTATGTGCATTTCCTTGGTCTGCCAGGAGATGACGCTCTTTGGCAGCTCTCAATTCACTGCCTGGTCAGAGTGTATTTGTTGTGACCCAGACCAGATCATTGTGATAGAGCTTCCTGTCTAGGGGCTAAAAGCCTTGTAATTCAAACTTTCTGAGACCGTTCTCCAGTTTTCTCTGGAAGCCCCCTCCCTTTTCCCAGCTAGGAAATATTTCCACTCCCCTCTGAGTCCTAAACTATCAGTCCCTGTTAGTAGAGGAGGAGATTGGGAGGTTTGTATATCTTTAGCCCCTTGCAGGCTCCAAGGCAAACAATGGCGCAGCGCCCCCAGCCTAGAAGGGCTCTCGGGACATGGCAGACCAAACCTGAGAGTCAAAAGCTGAGTCAGCCCCAGGCTCGCTCTCCCCTCTCCTGTGGAGTCCTCAACAATTAGTCCAGGCTAGAAGAGAGGGAGATTGCAAGGGTTGGATTTCTCCAGTCCTTCATAGGCTCCCAGGGGAAACCATCGTGTGGAAGTGTCTGTGGGGCTCCACAGCCCAAATTTGCAGGTCAGAACCTGAGTCAGCCTTAGGCTGTGTCCCTCTCTCTCCCCTTTCCTGGAGTGGTAGGTCCCTGGAGCCCCCTTTGTCTGTGGTCGCAGGCCCAGAGGCCCGAGAATTCTAAAGAGTGTGGGGGAAGGTGCCGGCAGCAGCAGCCACTGCTGGTTCCAACTCACGGTTCTGTCATCGCGATTTCCCTCTTTTATCCCTCTCTCCTCTGGGTGGTGTGCAGCCTTCACCTGCTGTCCTAAACCCTAGAAGATCTTTTTTGGGGCTGTTTCAGCCTGTCCTCTAGCTATTTTTCTAGAGAAGAGATTCCCATGTCCTACTAGTCTGCCATCTTCTTGGAAGTCTGTTTATTTTTTTTAACTTCTATATATTTGTGGATTCTCCATTTTCAGCCTATTATTGATTTCTAGCTTCATTCCAATATGGTCAGAGAAAATGCTTGGTATCATTTCAATCTGAAAATTTATTGATACTTGTTTGTAACCCAACATGTGGTCTATCCTGGATAATGATCCATGTGCATTTGAGAAGAATGTATATCCTGTTGTTTTGGGGTGCAATGTTCTGAATATGTCTGTTAAGTCTAGTTCATTTATCATATTATTCAATTTCCCTGTTTCCTTATTGATCCTCTGTCTAGATTTTTATCTATGAATGAGGGTGGTATATTGAAGTCTCCAACTATTGTTGTAGAGGTGTCTATTTTTCTCTTCAGTTTTGCCAGTGTTTGCCTCATGTATTTTGTTGCACTGTGGTTAGGTGAATAAATATTTTGATTGCTACTTCTTCTTGGTGGTTTGTCACTTTTATTAATATATAGTGTCTTTTTTTGTCTCATATATTGGCTTTTGCCAGTGTGTGCCTCATGTATCTTGGGGCACCCAGGTTAGGTGCATAAATATTTATTAAAGTTATTTCTTTTGGGTGAATTAACTCTTTTATTAATATATAATGACCTTCTTCATCTCTAATAAGTTTTTTTTTTTCAATTTTATTGATACATATTAATAAAGCATAAATCCATCTAAAGAGTACAATCAATGGTATTTGGTGTAATCACATGTTTGTGCATTCATCACCCCAATCACTCCCAGAGCATTTTCATTATTCTAATAATAAGAATAAACAAAAACCAAAACAAAACTCATCAGATCCTAATCTCTCCATGTCTTGCCTGGCGTACATAACTGCTATTCTTTTTTCTTCTTTCTAGTGTATTTATATTTTGTAAAAACAGTCTTATATATGCAATATCACCCATATTCATGTTTTACATGAAGTTTTACTATCTAATACAGTCCCATGTCACAGTTAAAGCATATCATGGTGTTTGTAACTAGCAGTACTCTTGTATGGGTATGACAGTGGTTGAAAAGGAAAGTCTAAGGTTAGGTATATTACTAGAAGGAAAGCTAAAAATCTTATAAGAATTTTGCATATAAAATATATTTTGTCCAATATTAGAATCACCACTCAAAAGATCTCTTTTTGGTTACTATTTGTATGGTTATCTTATTCCAACCTTTCACTTTCAATCTGATTGTGTCCTTTTGACTGAGGTATGTCTCTTGTAGACAGCATATAGATGGCTTATTTAAAAAAAAAAAATCCATTCTGTCAGTCTATATCTTTTGAATGGGGAGTTCAATCTATTAACATTCAATGTTATTACTGTAAAGGCATTACTTTTCTTGTCCATTTTATCCTTTGGCTCTCCATTGTCATATCTTACTACTGTCTTGTCTTTTTACCCTTTAAATTACTCTTACTAATAATCTTCATTTCTACATTATTTTCCAAGTCTATCTTCCTTGTCTTTCAGTCTGTAGCACTCTCTTTACTATCTCTTGTAATTCTTGTCTTTTAGTAACATATTCTCTCAGTTTTTGTTTGTCCATGAATACTTTAATTCACATTTTTAAAGGACAGTTTTGCCAGATAAAGAATTTTTGGCTGGCAATTTTTCTCCTTCAGTACCTTAAATACATCATACCACTTTCTTCTCACCTGCATGGTTTCTAAGGGAAGACTGGCACTTAGTCTTATTGAGATTCCCTTGTATATGATGCTTTCCTCTTGCTGCTTTCAGAATCCTCTCTCTATCTATAGAATTTGTCATTATGAATAGTAGGTGTCTCGGGGTAGGTCTATTTGGATTTATTCTGTTTGGGTTGCACTGTCCTTCTTGGATATAGATATTTATGTCTTTCATAATGGTTGGGAAGCTTTTGGTCATTATTTCCTCAAATATTCTTTCTGCCCTTCTTCTATTGTCTTCTCCTTCTGGGACATTGATAATGCATATCTTTGTGTGTTTCATGTTGTCATTCAGTTCCCTGAGACTCTGTTCCATTTTTTCCTTTCTTTTCTTTTGTATTTTCAAGTTCAGATGTTTGGTCGTCCAATTCGCTAATTCTGCCCTCCAACAACTATAACCTGCTGTTATATGCCTCTAATGTATTTTTGAAAACTCATCCATTTCTTTCATTCCCATAAGCTCTGTTACTTTTCTTTGCAGGCTTTCAAATTGTTCTTTATGCTCACTCAGTGTCTTCTTAATATCCTTTATCTCTTTAATCATATTTTCCTTCAAATCATTGAATTGATTTAGGAGATCTGTGTGATTATCATTGATTAGTTTTCTTAAATCCTGTGTCTCATCAGCATTTTTGGTTTGTTCCTCTGGCTGGGCCATCTCTTTCTGTTTCTTAGTATGGCTTTGTAGTTTTTTGCTGATGTCTAGGCATATGAATATGTTGGTGAATTTACTCTGGTCAATTTCTCTCTTGCCTAGTAGTTTTGTTTCACAGCTCTTCTTTGAGTTTTGGTTAGACTTATTCTAAGTCTTAAAAATTGTGCAGCTTAAGTTATCAAAATAGTGTCAGGGACTCACTTATGGGGCACAGACTTAATCTAAGTGTTCTGGAATGAAAGACTCCAAAAAGTGTTTTTCCTCCTTGCAGTTTCCTGGCAGGCCAGCAGATTGCAATCATCGGCGAATCTTTCCACAGAGGTGTCTCTTTCAACCACAACTTGGCCGTGATTCTGGTCTGGCCGGAGCTGAGATTCAAAGTGGGCTCTGATGGTCAAACTCACTGAAGAGAAACCACTCTCTGTCCTCTACTGCTCCCTCCCTCTTCCCCTCTCAGATGGCTGCAGTTGATCAAGGCTTTTATCCAGGTGGTTTACCTTGAGGATGGAGTATGTGTGCTATTCCTAGCCATGGCAGTTAGTAACTTATGGTTTTCATTTAGGCTTCTTTGTCTCTCTGTCCCTTACCCTCCTGTAGGATTCACAATACTCTCCTGGTCTGCAGGTTCTCAATTCAGCTCCCTCAGACAGCTTTTTGCCCTTCCTCCATTTTTCCTGTGAGAGAGTTGAGCTCTGCCTATCTACTTCAATGCCATCATCCTCTTATAACAGCTTTTGAATTAAAATCTCTTTTGTCTGATATTAGTATAGCTACCTCAGCTCCTTTTTGGTTTCAATTGGAATGGGATATCTTTTTCCATTCTCTAATATTGAACCTATTTGTGTCTTTAGGTCTAATGTGACTCTCTTGTAAACAATGTATAGTTGGACTGTGCTTTTTTAAATCCATTCTGCCAAGCTGTGTTTTTTGATTATGGAGTTTAATCCATTAACATTCATTGTTATTATTATACAGGCTGTACTTACTTCAGCCATTTTGTCCTTTGGCTTTTTTTTTGCCTCTCTTTTCCTTTATTGCAGCCCCCTTTTCTGTATAGTTGCTCTTTTGTGATATATCTGACTAGTCCCTTTCTCATTTCTTTTTCTGTATATATTTTAAAGTAATTTCTTTGTGATTACCCTGGGGTTTATTTTATACAATCTGTATCTATAACCTACTAATTTGAAAAGATACCAATTTAGCTTCAATAGCATATACATTCTCTGATCTGTTTCCCCTGTTTATGTTGTTTTTGTCCCACTTTACCACTTTATATTTTGCATGCCCATTATCAGGAAACATGCCTTTTTCTTGTTCAATTGTATTCTGACTCTTATAGGAATTAAAGAGTAGAGCTGTATACTGAGGATACAGTGCTATCAGGTTTTGCATTTACCCTTTTAGTTACACTTACTAAAGATCTTCATTTCTTTACGCTACTCCAAGCCATTCTCCTGTTTTCTCCTTTCAACCTGCAGGAAATTACTCCCTTTAATAATTCTTTCAGGGTAGGTCTTTTGTTTTTGAACTCTCAGTTTCTGTTTATCTGTGAATATTTAAAACTCTCCTTCATTTTCAAAGGAGAGTTTTGCTGGATAAAGAATTTTTGGCTGGCAGTTTTTCTCTTTCATTATCTTAAATATATCATACCACTGCCTTCTCACCTCCATTGTTTCTGATGATAAATCAGCATTTAGTCTTATTGAGGATCCCTTGTATGTGACAAATCACTTTTCTCTTTCTGCTTTCAGAATTCTCTCTTCATCTTTGGCATTTGACATCATGTTTAGTATGTGCCTCAGAGTAGGTCTATTAGGATTTATTTTGTTTGGAGTATGTTGCATTTTTTGGACATATATATTTATACCTTTCATAAGAGTTGGGAAATTTTTGGCCATTATTTCCTCAAATATTCTTTCTGCTCCTTTTTCATCCCCTTCTCCTTCTGAGAACCCCATGATATGTATGTTTGTGCACTTTGTGCTGTCACTCAAATCCTGAGACACTGCTCGAGTTTTTCTATTCTTTTCTCTATCTGTTCTTCAGATCATATGATTTTGAATGCCCTGTCTTCGAGTTTGCTGACTCTTTCTTCTTCCTGTTCAAATCTGCTATCTTATGCCTCTAGTGCATTTTTAATCTCTATTATTGTGCCTTTCATCCCATAATTTCTATTATGTTTGTTTTTATGCTTTCAATTCTTCTTTATGTTCACATATTGTCTTCTTAGTATCCTTTAGCTCTTTATTCATATTTTCCCTCAACTCCCATAATTGATTTCAGAGATTTGTTTGAACTTCTTGATTTATTGTTCCAAATTCTGCGTCTCCTCTGAAGTTTTAATTTGTTCCCTTGACTGAGCCATATCTTCTTGTTTATTAGTTAGGGTTTTAATATTTTGCTGATGTCTGGGCATCTGATTATCTTGATGAGTTAACTCTGAAGGTCAGTTTTTCCCTTTTATCTAAGGTATTGTTAATTGGCTTTGTGCTAAGCTCTTCTTTGATCCTTAGTCCAACTTATTCTAGACCTTCAGAGTAGCCTGAGTTTGTACAGATTTTCTTAGCTCTTTTTCATCTGATTCCTTCCCTGGATTTATTAAGATTGCAGTTTCTGTGCAATTGTTTCACCTCCAGGTGAAAGCTTCATTTCCTATGTTCCTTCTCCAGGGATCTTGGATCTTTTCTGTTTTTTTTTTATGAAGAATTTTCTCCCAGCTCCTATGATTCATTGAAATTCTCCCCCTCACTCAGTCCCCCCTTTTCCCTACACTTTTCGGTTCTGGGACCGTCCTGTCTTAGTAGTTCAGTTTAACCCCTTTTATTTATTTCTTTTGTGAGGCTTTTCTGCCTCTGCTTTCTTCCCCATCAGGGTATCCTGCCCTGGGGAGCCAGGTGGGGTCAATCCAGAAAAGGTGGGTCACTCCAGAAAAGTCTGATTTTTGTTTAGCTGGTCCAGCTAACAGAAACTGGATTATAAAGTGCACCACTTGCAAACAGTTTTGCTGTGGTTTCTTTCTCCTCTCTTCTCTCTTCTCCTCTCTTCTCTCTTCTCTCTTCTCTCTTCTCTCTTCTCTCTTCTCCTCTCTTCTCTCTTCTCTCTTCTCTCTTCTCTCTTCTCTCTTCTCTCTTCTCTCTTCTCTCTTCTCTCTTCTCTCTCTCTCTCTCTCTCTTTTCTGCTGGGGCCCCTTTTGTATACAGCATGATTTAGGGACATGTGTTCCACCCTGAGTCTCTGTGGCCTTGACTCCCTGTGTCTGAATATGCATGGTTCTAACTTGCTGCTGTGAGTGACTCTACAGTCTATGTTTGTGATGGGAGGGACTGGGATGTTCCTTTGCATGACTCTCAAGCTTCAGGGAACTGAGTGAAGGGGAGGAAATGGATTGGTGGGTCCAGGATGGAAATTCCCTATCTGCTCTTGGAGATTTTTTTCTTTTTCTTTGATTCAGTAATTGTGGAGTCCTTCTCCAATCTCTCTCATCCTCCAAGTTCTAAGCAAGTGGGATTTGTCTCTTTACTTGCTGATTCTGGGGGAAATCTTATGTTGCCATGTTGATGACATCACTCCTCTCTATAGTCATTGATTATTGTAGGCATTCATTAATTGGATAACATCTAAGATTGTCATTCCAATCTAGAGAGCTAAAATGGCAGAATTGGGAGGGAGCGTGGCTGCTCTGGCAGCTCATATATTGTCCACCAGAAGGGTGACTTCCGAGGCATTTCAGGCCTCATGTATAAGAAGGATTTTATCATCTGATTAGCGCCACATGTCTGGAGTCTGCTTCTCATAGTGAAAATTGGGAACATATTTCAAGGAAGGTTTGTACAATCCCTAGATTTATAGTTATTGAACCCAATTTATGGGCCTCTCAAGATTTGGTTTGTTGCACATACCCCTCTGGTCATGGCTCCTTGCTCAATACAAAGGCTAGAATGAGGGCTAAGATTTGATATACCCTTCATTGAGCCTCTGTAGTGCAAGCCACAGTGGTTTCAGCATCTAGATCCAAACCAACCACATCTGTAGAGGCCATGACTTCTTCCAACACTTCTGAATTCAGAAGCAGTGCAGTGTTCATGGGGTATGGAATCTGACTTCTTCAGTGGCTGCCCAGGGAGTCTGGGAAACAACATGTAGGTTTGGCATAGTTATCACCACATGGGACAAACTTTGTTGGAGAAAGGAAAGGAGTGGGACTTATCAGTTGGCTTCTTTCTCTCTCTCATGTTTCATTAAACAGATGCATTATGAGGCAGGATGGTTTGTTCCACATGGCCTGTCTGAAAGACTTACCATGGAACGCAACAACAGGTTCTACTTTATTGTGAGGTTGTTGTAAGTTTGGTAACATACCCCCTTTTATGTGCTTGCTTTCCTTTCCTGCTTCATGTCACTCTTGCCACTTAACTCACTGCCTATCTCATTAGAGTTTAAACCAGCTCACATTCCCTCATAGTGAGTAAGGAGTCAAAAACTTGGTAAATATGCTTCAAAATGATGGATATATAAAATTAATAGGGATTTGTGAGTGTAAGACCATGAAATTGTTGCTGAACATTCTGAAAAGTCCCACTTCTATAGTGTATGTAAAAGGCTCTGAAAGTCTTCTGAACCTACATTTGAGTTTTCTGATCCTTTGCTTATTTGCCAATGGGGAGATTCTCTTCTCCCTGAGATCCCTCAGAACACCGGATTAAGGTTTGAAAAGAACAATACCTATTCCATCTTTCTATCTGACACTGCCCCTGGAATGAACCAGATCTGACTACTCAGCCAAATTCTGGAAAACAGAAGCAATAACCTCTTAGGATGTCAATAAACGATCACTATATGTTAAATGAACTCAGAAAGACTTTATGGTGACAAAGATGTTGAGAGAAGGTGCTAGAGGCCTCTCCCATTTATTCTACAGGTCTCATCAATCTTTACCTAACTCTAGTAAAAATTCAATAGAGTTTAGTGTTTTTCACTCAACTCCCCTAATTCTGGTAACTTTTCACTGTGAGGCTTTGCTCGAAAGCAGGTAAAGATGACAGGAATCTCCTTCATGAAATATTCCAATTCAGAGGTTCTTAACAAGGGGCCCATGAGCTTGAATTGAAATTCAAAAAAATCATTATTCTTGTGGGGGACGTGTTGGTACAGGTGTGATATATTTATTAAATAATGCACAATATAGTGTGGACTTAGTAAGGAGTCCATGGTTTTCACCTGATTGGCAATGGGGTCTAATTGAATGAGGAATTAGACTAACTTGAGTGTTATACTTTCTCCCTGTCCGTTTTCCAGGTTTAATGAGTTCCTTTACATAAGGAGAAAGCTCTGGTAGAGGATCTGAGGAAGGGAAAAAAGAGTAGGGATGAGAGATAGAGGAAAGAGGGTAGTAGCAGATGTCATCTAAGAGAGTACTAAAACTTTTCCATCTGGTTATACAGAAAATTTATGTTCACATATTTTAGGGAAAGATTTGTCAGGCTGAGACTTAGGCTGCAAGGGTTAGGCATGATATAAATCTAGGGATGCCACCCAACCCAACCTTGTAAAACCGATTTTTATCTGGAATTGACAAATATGACTTCTTTACATCATTTACCTAAGTTATTCCCATAGGCCATTTGCTGTTCATGCTAGAGAACAGCTATGGTTATGGGATTAGCTAGTAAGACATATCTAGTGGACACTATGATATATCATTTAGATCCCCCTCTAGGAACAAAGGATATATTACCCTACCCAGCTTCTGGGAGTGTTGTGGGCTGGTGGTCATTGCTCAGCTGTTAGCCCCTTTTGAGATTGCCTGAGCTGAAGAAAGTCACCTTACCCATGGTCATCCCCTCTTCTGGGGGTAACCATTGGTTTAATTTGTCTTCTGCCCCTTGACTCAGATTTTGTGACTATTGGTCATTTAAGCACAACTCTAAATCTTAAAAGTTTCCTCTTGGCCAAGAAGAGTTCACCATCTTTGAGGTTCTAACCCACCGGTTGAATATTTTACCTCAGGATCACAAAATAAGGCCAAGATCATCTCGGCCACCCTTGGGAGGATGAATCAACCATGAGGCATGGAAGGCCTTTTCCTCTATGAGGACCAAGACCTTTGAGATACAATCAAGTTCTATTGGCTCATGGGGAAAAGGAAGTAATTGTCCCTTTTATATATGAAGACTTAGAGGCCTAGAAAAGAGAGGCAATGGAACACCAGTTCTGCTGAGGGGAAAAGGGAGGAGTTTAATGTGAAACTGTAGGACTAGATGGACTGCCATCTTGGAGTAACTTGGAGTAACATCTTGGTATGACTCACCTAGCACCTCAATTGGAAATATTGGAAATAGGAAGTATTGGCTTAAAAATTATTTCTTAATTCTGTCAACTGAAAATATCCTAGCTAGAGATGTTGATGGAGCCAGAAGTAATGAGCATTCCCAATGCTCAGACTATGTGTCTAAATATTCCAGGTTCATCTTTATGCCCCTGAGATAAGCTGTATTCCAGCCTCAGAAGTGAATTAAATCATTTATTTAAGGAGTCCTGGATTCTTTAAGTGGGAAATATTTTGTCACCCCAGAAAGCAAGGGATATGCTTGTAGTGGAAAATGTCAGTGTGGACCCAGGACTCTTGGGGTTCATTTTACTGTTTCTGTGAGCCCTTCCATGGCTTTGGTGTTTTCTTGCTTCCAACAGTCTGTGCGTACAATTTTCATCCAGAGAACTGCCATCTGGTGATGTTCAGTATGCAGGCTATAGGGCCAGGGGGCTGGGAGTTTACTCTTTAAGCGCAGGGGGGCCTCTGCCTAGTCAGTGACTGGAATATAAAGTATTCCTCAGTGTTTGCCCTAATTTGAAGCAAGAAACCTGGGCTTTCATAGTCCTGCTGTTCCCTACAGATCAGGCAGAGGCTGGAAATTTATCTGAAATTATACCCTTGCTTGGGTTAGTCCCCACCCCTGACCAATTACCCCATTCCCTCACTTGTTTCTCCTGAGGATACTTTCTTAATAAATCACTTGCACAGAGATTCTTGTCTCAGGGTCTGCTTCTGGGAAACATGGCCCAAAACATTGGAAAAAAATCCTGGATATTCTAGGATCAAAAACACAAATAAAAACTTTCCATTCAAAAATAGAAACAAACATGATGAAATTTAATACTATCACATGTCAGTTGATGGCTTAGGAATCCAAACTCATTACCACAAATACAGGATGGGGAAAAGTTGCTTGTAAGCATAACCAATACTTCTGGGGTTTGTGGTAGACAGGCTGAATGTGAGTAAACAAAATTTGTAACAGAAAGTACTAGCCCAGAGATCCAAAATAGTAACCCTGAAATCTATTTGATGAAATCTGATATTAGATTCCTTATTAGATTACATAATTTGGGGGCATCTTAAAAATATCATATGGTGAGCCTGGAGATGTTCAAGAAGAAGGGGACATGGATTATTTTAGATGTAAATTAAAAATGTTTGGGGACGCTATAGAGCCTTATTTTTCTTTGCCATCTCCCCATTTCTGGACTTGGAGGAAATGCCACACCATGAGGAATGGGGTCTGTTTTCTTCAGAGGCCTCAAGGGGGCAGGATGATGCCATCCAGAAGAGTGTGAGAAAGCTAGCTCCCCATGAGATGAACCTAGACCAAGGGGAAACAGGAGAGAATTGGGCAGATAAATCCTCATGTAAAGCCTGCTCAAAAGTGCAGTTTCTCTATGCAGACTTTCCAGAAACATTTGGATTGTACCTGTTAAGACACCTATGGCTCTTCATGGCACACTGCAAGGTGGTAGCCAGGACAGTGACATATCACTTTGAATCTTTGCCTGCCTCACTTCTCTTTCTTTTCCTCATTTTTATTACCCAGGCCTTGCACCTTCCATAACATGTCATCACTTTGATGATTAATCTTTGACTCAAGGTCTGCTTTCTAGAGGATGCAGGTTAGGACATTTACTGATTATTTCCTTAGGGGCAATAAAAATGCTAAAAAAAGATTTCTAAGGAAACTTCTAAGGGAAAATGATGAGTCTAGAATTCTATACCCAAATTATTTAAGTGTAAACTATAAATAGATCCTTTCAGAAATATGATGTAATTATTTCTCAATTTCTGAAGGCTCTTCTATACATGCATATTTTTATGTCTCAGATTTTAGGAAAAGTAGTATAGTTTGCCAAAGGTTACAGATGCAAAGTAGCAGAAGTGGGTTGACTTTTATAATGGGAATTTTGTTTAGGGTAAAAGCTTACAGTTCTGAGGCCGTGAAATGTCCAAATTCAGGCATCAGCAGAAATGCTTTCTTACCAAAGTCAGCTGCCGTGTGGTAAAGCAAGATGGCAGGTGATCTCTGTTTTCCCCTCTAGGCTCACCATCTCTCAGAGCCTAGCTGTCTCTTTCCAGCCTCCTCTCTTAGTCTTGGCTGTCCACTTTCTTCCTGAGTTTAGCTGTGAGTTATCAGTCATATAGCTCATCTCTCCCTGGGCCTCAGCTCTTTGAGCCTCTTGGGGTTGCTCTCCTTGAAGTCAGCTGTGGGCAAACCTGGGGGTCCTTTCACATGCAGGATCAAATATAGCAGCTCCTTTTCTCTCTGTATCTCTATTTATATCAGATCCAGGAAGAGGGTGAAGACCCAAGCTGGCTCACCCCTCACTGATATAGTCCAATCAAAAGCACCTCATACCCACAGGAATAGATTAGTTTAGGAACATAATCTTTCTTGAGGATTCACAAAAATTCAACTGTCACATAGTGATAGAAAAATACAAAGTTAATGTCTAAATATTTGTGAATGACATAGTTATGAAGACTAATACAATCATTACAAAATAATTTCTAAAATAATAGGTCCAAATTAAAGAAGAAAAAAATGTAATAAATGTAATAAGGCCCTTTAAAGAAAATGACTTGAATAATTTGAAAAAAAGGATGTATAAAATATATCAGACAAATAAATCTATGCAAGTTTTTTGGTCAATATTATTGTCACAAGGATAGAAATATTTAAGGGGGCTAGACAGAAATTTAATATTGAGAAGATGAATGTCTTAATACTGTTGAACATGCCAAAACAAATAAAGCCAAAACTTTTAGATATGAAAAATTGACAAAACCAGTGATACTGTAATTTTAATATACTTATCTCAGAAGCTAGAAAATCAAAGTAGACCAGAAATAAGTGTATAAATGATTTGAACAATTAATAACTTGTCTTAGTATAAAGCTTGATTAAGGGTAGTCAACAATTTCCAAAAAAAAAAAAAAAAATAGAAATTACAGTGTCATATTCTGAATACATTGTAATAAATTAGCAGTTAAAATAGAAAAAAAATTCTTGGAAATTAAATACCCTTCCAAATAAGTTAGACTAATTTGTTTTAATTTATTTCTTAAATCCATTCAGAAACGAACAAAATAAGAAAACACTTTTAAGGATGCAGTTAAAGTGGTACTAATAAGAAAATTTTATGAAACTTTATTCATTTTTTAGGAAGTAAGACAGATGGAAAATAAATCAAGCATTCAATTCAAGAATCTAGGGGAAAAATTAATCCAAAGAAAGTAGATGTAAGAATTTAAAAAGACAATAGCCCAGGCTCCTGAAGTTGAAGGGATAAGGGAAACTCAATAGATGAGTAATGAAACAATAAGAGCTGCTTCCTTTATAATACCAATAAAGAGAGAAACCTCTGGCAAAACCAACTTTTCACCAAGGTATTTGGAAATATAGATGAAATGCAAAATGCTGTGGGATGATATAAAATTATTTAAAAAGGGCTCAAGAAAAGGTTAAAAATCTCTGGCAGGACCACTAGGGTGAATAATGAGTTAATATAACTCCTGATCCAAGTCTCCCTGACATCTGTGTCCTCTTTTTTTTTAAAGGTTTATTTATTTACTTTATTTTTCTTTCTTTGTCCTCTCCTCCCCGAGATGGTTCTCTCCTCTGTCTGCTCGTCATCTCCAGGAGGCACCGGAACCGAACCCTGGACCTCCCACATGAGAGGGTGAGTGCTCAACACCTGAGCCACATCCGCTCCCTGTGGGCTGCAGCGTCTGCTGGCTTGTAGCATCTGCTTGTTGCAGTGGGGGGGCAGTATCTGCTCGTCTTCCTTTAGGAGGCACCAGGACGCGAATCCGTTACCTCATATGTGGTAGGCAGGCACCCAACTGGTTGAGCCACATCTGCTTCCCTGTGTCCTCTTTGGAAACACAGAATTAAGGTCAGTATGGACTGTCTGCCTGACATGGGCTGTGGAACCCCTATCCGCAGGAGCACCACTGGACTGTGCAGACCCAAGTTAGGAGCGAGGCCTTGGTCCTCTATGGCTAGAATGGTATAAATCATTGTTGGGAATTAGAGGCTGTGGCTTTTACGTGTCATGGTGACCCCTACACACACTGACTCTCATTCAGGGCAGCCATACATGCTTGATGTGGGTGAGGGAGCAAAGGAAACCATATACCAAGTTTGCAGTTGTATCTCTGGATGAGGGGAAGATGTAGTTCCTGAGCTGAATCCTTCTGTAAAGCTAAGTAAACAAAGTATTTGATGAAAGCTATTGTGTCTCCTGAGTATGATTACAGATGAGAATCGATAACTACTAATGTTACTGGCAGTCAAAGATCTACATCTAAAAAAGAATGAGGTTTCAGTAAACAGTTTTAAAGAACTTTCAAGGAACAAATACTTTTTATGTTATTTAAATATTTCTAGAATAAGATGGAATGTTTCTCAACACATTTAATAGGTCTAGCATGATCTTTTTACTGACTTGGACAACTTTAGCACATAAAGAAAACTCTAGGCAAATTTCACTTTTGATGAGAGATAAACTCCTCAATAAAACATACTAGCAAATTTTGCTAATCTTTTTTTTTTTTTTTTAAGATTTTATTTTATTTATTCATTTATCCCCCCCTTGCTGCTTGTGCTCGCTGGGTCAGCTAACCATGCTGTGCAGGCGGGCTTGCCTTCACCAGGAGGCCCCGGGAACCGAACCCGGGGCCTCCCATATGGTAAATGGGAGCCCTACTGATTGAGCCACAGCCGCTTCCCAAATTTGCTAATCTTTAAAAATTAAAAAAAAATATTCTCTTTGATCAGTAATTCTAGTTCTTGGAGTTAATTCTATAGAAATACTCGTATGTGGATATAAAGATACATGAGTGAGAAAATGGTTCATTATAGCATGGCAAAAAAAATGAATCAACCTAAATGCCCACCAACAGGGAAATGGTTAAGGAATCACATTGTAACTCTTCTATAGAATTTCATATAGTTATTAAAGAGTTAGAACTACTAGGGTTAAGATGATTAAATGAGAATATATGTATGCATATATATATATGTGTACACGTATACATATACCATATGCATTTATTTATTTGCACCTAAAGCATGGGGTGTAGAACTGGAATATTCAGGTTTTTGTCCTGGCTGTGCTACCTTTTGCAAATCACCTAACCCTTTTAATACTAAGTTCTCTGATTCACAAGGATTTCATGAAAATCAATGGAAGACTTTGAATTCAAGTATTGTTTAGACTATAATTTACTGTTAACATGTTAAAGATCAGAATGTTCAGGAATAGTAAAAATTATGAAATTAAACTATGGCAGTTTCCCAGGACTGTCTCAGCTCCAACTAAAAGCCAGGTGAAGGGAGCATTGCCTATGTGAGCAATACTTTACAGAACAGTGATGGGCGCATTAGCAGGTGCTAAAGGTATTAGCCATTACCTCACACTGCCTTCATGTACAGTCTTCAGATATCACATCACTTTATTTGCTTTTGGCTTTCATCTAGCCCTTCTCATTATCTAAAAGTAATGAATTTAAGTCCAGTCCAGACCAGTAAGTAAAATTCTCCAAGACTATTCTTTATAGCTATATTTTTTCTGTTGATGGTTTTTGGAGGTCCAGCAAAACTTATCGTTAAACTGTGATAGGATAATTTAATTGGTTTCCTAGTGGAACATTACAGAGATAACTGGAAGATTTCAGTATTTACTGGAGTCAGTCTGACAAAACATTGAGATGGAATAAACTACCCAGTCATACAAGGGAATACTGAGATTTTGTGCTATAAAGAGTCTGTCAGCAAAGTCAATTATTTTAGGGAGTGCAGCAGTAAGACTGTGATTTCAATTCTGAAAGTGTTTTGAATTACTCCCTATGCCATGGCTACAGGATTTAATGAATGTTGGAGATATAGCTAGTAAATGGTTACAATTCTGAGCCTCTGACATTGTGATGTGGTTCAACCAGAAATTGGGAGTCAGGTATAAAGTCCTACCTCTTAAAGTGACATTTAAAGAATGAAAGTGGTTAGTTAGAACTTTAAGGAAACAATAGCAGGACCAGCAAAGTTCACTGTATGGTTGATCCTATGATTTGAGAAGTCTCAACGTTTACCTTCATCTTATCCTTATCTGCTCGGAATGATCTGAGTGGTCAAAGAGGTCATCTCGTCCAACTCACTTATTTTAATGAGTGGGAAAGAAGAAATGTGGTTAACTTGTCCAAGTAACCTACTTCTACTCTTAATGAGCTAAACCTCAGATCGAAGTTTCTTGATTCCTAACTCATTTCTCTTGGCACTGGATAAGACTACTGACCGCCCCCCTTTTTAGCCACATCTAAAAATTGATTCTGTGGCAGTGTCTGGAGGTACCATCTTTATGCCATAGCCTGCAGCTTGATCTTAGCAACTGCACTGTAGGTAGCAGATGATTTAGAGTTTAGTTGTCGGGTTTAGTTGGTTGAACCAGAGGGTCTGGTGCTTAATAAACTGAGCAACTGAAACATTCATGTTAGAAACTTTTAGCCCCTTAATAATGTCAGTACATATTTTTAAGTGCTTATATAATGGATTCTAGTGGATTCTAATGAAATGTGGATACAGCTTGGTAGATATAAATATTGGCTCAATGTTTGAAAGGTTTGATTACTCTAGATAGTCTAACAATCATGGATTCCACTATTTTCACACTCCAAGAGCTGCCAACAAAGAAGGAGCACTTCTATAATAATCAAAACTCTTGTCAGAGTTAAAATTTCTGTTTTATTATCAGTATGAAAAAATAATTCTAAAAGGTATACCTGTATATGACTGGGCAGATGGGGTTCAATACAGTGAAGTCAACTGCAGTTTAAACCAAAATATTTGATGAGTGCCTCAAGGGCTAGGATCTGTGCTCAAACTAGAGTAATGAACAAGACAGACAGTATACGACTTAGCTTGGGGAATAAGTTCATCATAAGAATAATTCCTGTTTAATTACAGTGATGACAGGTACAATGAAGGGTAAGCACAAGGTAGGGGTCTATGTAAATAGGAAAACCGGAGCTGGCCATGGGGAAAGGTAGTCAGAAAGGCATCTGAAGAATTTACATAAGCTCTGTTTCTGAAGGATGATTAGGAGGCTCACAGACCTTATCCAATCTTTCAAGAAATCTTGTGAGCTCTATCTTCATACTATATCTTTAATCTAACCATCTCATCACTGGCATTTATTATACTGTGATGGATATATTTTATTATCTATCTTCTCCCATTAGAAAGTAAGTGCCAGGAGACCAGAGACTGCTATTTGTCAAAAGTCCCTAAAACAGAGATTTTTTTTTTTTGAGCAACTACTATGTGCTGGGCTCTGTTTCATTAATGAAAGGGATAAGAAGAGGGTAAATGGGAAGATCCTTTTAGACAGAAGCAACTGTACAATGTGGAAAGGAATGTTGCTCATTGGTGGAGTTGAAAGAAAGCCACTGTGAAGGGAGAACATGGAACCAAGGGAAAAGGAGGAATAGGTGGGACCAAATCAGGTTGGCTACAGAGGGCAAATTAGGATAAAGGTCCAAATGGCTAAGACACACAGGTAAGCATTGCAAGTTTTAAAACAAAGGAGTGCTGAGCCATGTACATACTAAAAAGACCACTCTGGTTGTGTGTGGAGAATGGGTTGGGAAATGACATATTTGGAACCCACTGCAGTGGTTCAAATGGGAGTTGTATCCTGGATCAGTGGGGTGGGAATAGGGATGGTGGAGACAGAGGGCGGGCAGACAAGAAAGAGACTTTTGGGAGCACTGTCAAGACTTCCTCTGAGGAGCAAGTGTGGAGGTTCCTGGCATGAGCAACAATGGCTGGTACTGCCTCTTGCTGAGCCTGGGAATCCAGAGGAGGACTAGGTTCATGGGTTTTGACTCTAAGAGCTGGCAGAGCAGGTCATGAGTCCTATCTTAGATGTATTGTTCTCATACCAGAACTCTTCTGGCAGCCAGACCTGCATAACCACCTGGTTGACATTTCTGTGGGCACATCTTATAGACATCTCAAAACTTAACATGTGGCCAGTAGATGGTATTTGAAGTTGTGGCCATGGAAGAGATCTTCTAAGGAGATGAGTAGGATGCAAACAGATGAGAGCCTAAGACTGCCGCCTGATAAGTTCCAAACTGTAGCAGAGATCAGGTGGAAAAGAAAAATCCCCAGAGGAGGCCCTGCTCCCTTAGGCAATTCTAATCAATTTTTGACAGATGAAGAAACAGAAGCAGGGAGGCAACTTCTCTAATCTCACGGGTAGTTGCTAATGAGATTAAAGCAAATTCTTTCTGGACCAGCGTGTGGTAGAAAGGGTAAATAAGTCAAAAGAAGAAGAGTTTTTTGAACCCCCAGAAGAGTTCCTTTAGTTTACTAGCTCCTTGGACAAAGGGTCTTGGGTATGTTCCCACTTTCTTCCACCTGAAATCTATGTCCACCCCTCTTCTGAAGTAGCTAGATAAGATGCTTCCATCTATCTATTCTCCCTCATCCCATCCTACCTACCCCCATGACAGACACACCAAAAAATTCCTAAGGGTTGCAAAGCTTCTTTTAATCAATCAATCAATTTATTTATTTATTTGATTTCTCCTTTTCTCAGACAGTGGTATGTGAACTCACCTAATGCTATCACAATATAATAAGTTATTGATAGACATGTACCTAAATAGAATATGCAGAGTGTGATATAGGTGCATTCTTCAAAGTTTAATCCAAGGGACATTTCAGTGTGTTCTATGGGGAGCTGTAATTTTCACTGTTTTGGATAAAGAACGGATTCAGATCCTTAGCATTCTGCTCCTCACAGCAGGGGAAAGTTTTGCAATAAGTTATGCTCATCAAGCTCCCGTAGACCTTTATGAACAAGGCCTGCTGAGCCGTTGAAAGCTGCTTCTACCAATTTTATAAAGAAAGATTGAGAAACCAGTTAAGATAAATAGCCAACTACAAATGTAGATCCTGTAGAGGACCTGCTCGATCAATCTTCTTAGACCCCCTAAATCTCCTCAAAATAACTTTGTTATCTCTCTCCTTTAGAGTTATTACAAAACTCTGAGTTAGCACTTCAATGCCCATTATAAAAAGTTTAAGTCCCTTGCTCTTCCCCATGAACAACATTTTAGTCAAAATGTATTTGAGCTCCTATTGCTTGGTGAAAAATAGGTCACTGCGAATCATGTTTAGCATTCTTCTTTCTTCCCCTTTGGGATAGAATCTGCCTTCAGACCATTTTTCACAGAAAATAAGGATTAGTGCCTCTTTATCAATGTTGTCCATATCCCTACTCAGTATACTTTATTATCACTGCTAGAAGGTGCTTCTCAAAGACTGAGTTGTAGAGCTGTGAAAAAAATCAAGCTCCCCAAAGCCGGGGAAAATTGAAATGTCACTCTTTACAAGGAGTTTTAGGAGAAGACTAAGCATTTATTTCAATACAGACCATCTATTCTATGGCCTAGTTTAGAAACTTTCCAAATCAATTTTAAATCTTTTCTTTATAGCTTTCACATCCCCTCAATATCATCCCCTTTTTATTGTGAAATTGCCTTGGCCAGACAACACAAGCTGGGGTGGATGGGTTTGGGGTAGGGTAGGCGGGAGACGGTTGGTTGATTTGTCCTCCAGGCACTGCTCCTCCTGATCTCCGCAGCACCCCACACCAGTCTGGCTGCTGGCCCCTGTGTTCACCCCAGATGCATTAAGCCAGCCTGCTGTTTGGCAGACATTTCCCTTTGTTTGTGCTCCTTGTGCTGCTCTAATAACCCTCCTCAAGGCCAAATTAGATTTATATTGAAGGGGAAGTCAGCTAGAGGCTTCCGAAATGACTGTGCTAATTAGAAACCAAAATATAAACAGCAACTCCGCATGGATGTATTAAATAGGCCAGCATTCTCCACAAGCAAATGAAATTAAGAGAAATCCCATTATCTCGCTCAGGGCTTCTACATTTTTTTCTGACCGCCTATTTTAGTGTTTGAGCAGAACAGGGATATGGAGATATTTCATTATAGATCTGATTCTAAACTAAAGCCTCTTTCTCCTGTATCCCAAATTATAGTGCTACCAAGTCATTATTCACAATTAAACCAAACTTAAAAAAAAAAAAAAACCCACTGTAAGTTTATGTATCACCCTCCAAAGATTTTGGGTTTCAATGCAGCCTCATATATTTAATTTCTCCCCACCAGTTTGGCTTCAGTGTAAATTGAAGTTCCACAAAGTATTCCAAATAGTTCTCTGAAAAGCCCAATGTATCCTCTGAGTTTTTGTTTATGAATATTTGCTACAGGAAATGAATATTCCACCCATTAATCTCTAACCTTGTGCAGTCAGGCTGATTCTGCAGGGGGCTTTAAAACAAAAGTAGTCTATTTCCTTTAAAATGATCCAGTACTTGTACCAGGAAGTTTTCAGTAACTTAATATTAGAGGTGAATAAGCAACTGGGATGGGCAGTCACATTTGTAGCCAACAGCTGCTGAGGTTGTAACAGAGGAGGAATCGGGGAACGGGAGGTTTGCTTGGAGGCTAGGGTAGTAGAGGACATGTCTCTGATACTCATCCTTAAATATTTCTTATGCACAAGGGAATCCTAAAAGGCAGGGTGATGCTAAGGCTTCATGGGGTGGAGGGTCATGGCTCCTTTCTTTCAACACTTTATAAAAATAAGCTTTTCACTACTCATAGCATTTTTCTTTAGCACTTATGTGCTAAATGCTCGAATGACGCAATGGTGAGCAAGCTGGCAGTCCTTGAGGGATCAGTAGGGAGGCTGCAGGAAGACCAGCCCCAAGCAAAATGGCAGGACTGGGAGTTGGGGGCTCCAAGGCAGCCAGAACAGCCACAGCTCTCAGTGCGCAGCCTGTTGAGTCTTTGTGGGAGCCACCATCAGAGTATTCTTCCCTGCCTGACTCCAGGGCCAAGTTCATCGTGGTCCTGTCAGCAATTCCTGCTCACAGTCAGGACCCCTATTCTTTTTTCTTTTTTTGGAAATAGTCACACCCCAGATTTTCAAGCCACTGGAAACCAGTGCATTGAGATCAGAAAGGAATAGAAGAATGTGGAAAAATAAAATTGGAGGGAGTCAGCCTTGTGGTGCTCAGGATTGAATAATGATGGGCATCCTTTTATGTCCACAACATTCTGCCTGATCCTTTTTGGGACTGTTACTTCTGAAGTAAATGTTGAGCCTCCTGCTTCTTCTGGGTAGGCCCGTGGGGAAGGGGAAGATTGCATCATGATTTACACTATTTATGGAATAAGAGGGTCTCTGAGAACTCTCCACTCACCTACCATGTTCTGCTCTAGTGAAGGCCACAGAGCTAGTCTTCTTGTGTGGAATAGATGAAAGGGATACTCTCCTCTGATGAAAAAAACAAAAAACAAAAAACAATTGAATAAATGAAACATCTGCTCAAAAATCTTGCTTAAACAAAGTTCTGGGTAAAATACATATGTTTAATCAGAAGGATTATATAGGAATCCCTAAATGAATAATGCTAAATATTCTTCACTAGTTGCTACTGCCTCCACAGTAAAAAATTCGAATTGTTAGCATATAGAATATTCTCATTTCTGCCTTCCATATCCATCACTCCCCACTCAAGTGCTCCTCTCTCTATCCAACCTTTGGTCCAAAGGTCCATGGAATGCAAATTGGCCATATTTTAAAAACTCTTGATATGAGTTGGCCAACATGGGAGCCACTAGCCACAGGTGGCTATTTATTATTAATTAAAATAAAAAATTCAGTTCCTCCATTACATTAGCCACATTTCAAGTGATCAATAGTCATATGTGTCTGGTGCAGATATAGAGCATTTCCATTATCACAGAAAGTTCTGTTGGATAGTGCTGTTCTACATAAATCAGACTTGCTGGGACAAAAAGTATAAAAAGTTCTCAGAGCCAGGCTTAAAATAGTATAGGGATCATGGAGAATGTTTCAGGACAACTACTAATCAATTTACTTACACTTTTGAGAACACACATTAAATGTTCATATAATAAAAAATGGCATGAACACAAAAGTCAAGAGACAAACTGGAAAAATATGTGCAACATATAAATTGTGCATTTCAATGTAGAAAAAGCTCTAAAAGTCCATAAGAAAAAGGCTAACACTTCATTAGAAAAGTGGGAAGAGGTCACGAACAGATCTTTTTTGGCTATTTATTTATTATTTTAATATTTTTAAGTGGCATTAATTACATTCACAACATTGTGCTACCATCACCATCAATTATTACCAAGACTTTTTCATGACTCCGAACAGAAATTCTGTCCCAGATAAACAAAAGCTGAGTTTCTTAGCGCTAGACCTGCCCTATAAGTAATGCTAAAGGGAATTCTTTAAGATGAAAAGAAAGGACACTAGACAGTAATTTGAAGCCATGTGAAAAAATAAAGATCAATAAACAATTTACTAATTTGAAAACCCTTTAAGCATGGCCAACTCTGTGAATCCTTTCCTTCTTCTCTCAGGTCAAATTAATTAATACTTATTCCCATTGCTTACACATTTTTTGGTATCCTGGTTGTAACTTGGGAACCTAAGAAGCAAAGTTCTAAGTTTATAGGAAGAAGTAGATGGGCTGAAGGGTCTTCTCTCTATGACATGAATGCAAAGTTATTGATGAGTTTGGGAAAGCTGAACCTTTGGAAAGGGTGCTCTGTCACTTATTATCTACTGCTATATGATTTTGGTCAAATTACATATCTCCATTTTACAAATACTGACACTGAGGCTTAGGACTTAAAAATACCTACATCTAAAACAAAACAAAACAAAACAAAAAAACCCTACATCTTAGGATTGTTGTGAGCATTTGGCTTATGTAAATCACTTAGCACTGCGCTTGGTATATCATGAAGCACTCAAATGTCAGGTATTATTTAAGTCTGCTTCTTTAATTTTAAGATATTTTATTGGGATATGGGGAAAGGGGATCAAGTTATTTTATACAAAGAACTTTTTAAAAAGCATCATTTAGGTACCAGCTAATAATTTATTAGTCATGGAAAAAGTGAAGTATATTTCTAGCTTAAAGAATTTAAACCAGGCTTTGTTTTAAGACTTATATCCAAGCTGGATACAAGAAAGATACTTTATAGTCAGAAGGATTTGTGTAAAAAATCAAGAGGTATAGCTCAAAATTATTCTTTAAGCTTTAAAAAGAAGGCAATAGTAATATCCTTAACATATTAGACACAGAGTTATTGAATAAAGTCTCAGTGATGCAATGGATGTTCCTTCTTTCAATTTCATCAGTTTGCAAAATTCATGAGGTTAATAAGTATTAAAAATCTCATTACTGTGCCATATCAGATAGGGATGTAGCTCGAGGGTATAATAAACTAGTTCTATTGTTGAAACTCCATCAAAAAGCAAGACTGCACTTACCTAGCTTATAAAAATCCTTATATCTTTCTACATACAACTTAATGTAATGAAAAATAATACATATGGGGTTTCTGAAAGCTCACAATTCAAATTCTAAAACTCATTGACTTCACATATAAAATTACAGTTAGATTTTAAAAGAGATTCACTGTCAGCAAAATACTATTGGTGTAGCTGTAACATACTGAGCAGGTATATCAATAGCCACATTTTGCCTTCTTTGAAAATATTGTGATACCTTGCTGAGGCAATACAAGTTCCAAATATTTTGCATAGTGTAACTTTTACCCCTCCTTCCTGAAGAGGTTATAAGTCAACATCTATAGGGTATATAACTCTCTACTCCTTTTAGAAGAAGTGAATATTCTCTGGTATCCACCTATACTGACTCTACTTATTCTCCTTCCTGCAGTTTTCTACCTCAGATCATCTTGTCTCACTCTGTTTAGCCACATCACTCTGAACTAGCTGTCAGCTACACTATTTCCCTTTACAAATGTCATTCTATTTTCATACATAACTTAAGGTAAATTACCATTAGAGATTCAATTTGGGGGCCTTAATTGCAATTGTAATGGGGAAAATCTGACATAGAAATTTAAGCTACTTTCATAGAAAATGAGTTGTTTTCTCATTGACTGTCAGATTACCCCAACTTCAACAAGGTAAAGAAGGTAGGTATCGAAGACATATTACTTCCCATCCATGTCTTGTTGCCTCCTAAAGAACCGTTCTGTGATCTCAAGGAGGTTAGGCCCTTACTCTGGCTGATGAACATGATTGGTCTAAACCACTCATGGATATCTATTTCCTTAGATTGCTATAATAGGGTGGGGCTGAAGCAGGGACTATGGCTCAGTTTTGGTTAATCTAAAGGAAAATGCTGTCTTTTTTATTCAGAAAGGGAAGTCATGCTCAGCAAATCCTCACAAGGGCCAGGCCTTTTGCTCCTCCCCCCTTCCTTCTTCTGGAACTCAAATGAGATGCTTGGAGGCTTTTTTGCTACCATAAATAAAATATCTTGTGGACAAAATCCAAAATTTTAAAGTTGGAGGGGTGAAAGAGCCTGGGTACATGACATCCATATTAAGTCTACTTCTGGAATTCTTATTGTGAGAAAAATAACCCTCCAATTTTTAAAGCACCTCTAAGCTGCATTTTCTTGCAGCAGGAAGCATTCCTAGGTGATACAGTAGCTAGCAGGCATTAGCATCCTCAGGCAACATTTTATTCTCCATGACCAACACAGTATTCTAAGAATGAATCTAGTGCTTTTCCATCATGGCTCGGTGTGAGTAGACAACAGTCAATCCTTGTCAAAATCACACATCATGCAGGTTTTCTTCTCAGGCTTTTAAAGGGCCTTGTATTCATGAGGTACAAATGAAGAAACTTAACATGCACACCATCAAAATGGAAGGGCAGTCCCACTGCTGGGCTCGCAAGGCAGCTGAGGCTTATGTGGTAAGAAGGGACCAGCTCATGCTTACCAAATTTGAATTAATCCAGTGCATTATCATACTAGGTTGCTTCCTTATTAAGTTCAGCACCTGTCTTTTCTTCTTAGTCTCTTGAATTGTCCACTTGGTTCCTCCCTTCATCCCTACTCATCTGTCTTGTTTTTTCGGTCACCTTTTGTACATCTAACAGGTATGGATCTAACAGGCCACAAGAAATGTGAAAAGATGCAATTTTATATTATGTTAGAATTGAACTGAACATACAGAGTCCTACTTAGGTCTGAGTCATAAAACTCAAACAAATCACAGAACTAATCAGTCATTTCAGGCGTAAACAAGTATAAATTGAGGAGTTTTCCTTTCTCCCACTCCTGTTCCCTGGAGCTGATGACACCTATGACAAAGGTACTGGGAGAACTTAAAAAAAGTCTTAGGTTGTGCTCTGGATTGGTCTATAGTGTGCCTCTGCCTCCTACTTCTCTCTCTTGCACAACTGCAATGGTATTCTAACTGGTCTCCCCACACTATTTTTACCATGTATATACATTGGTTCACTATTCAAACAATACAGAAGGATATAAAATATGAATTTCAAGTCTCCTTCCTGAGCTGCAGTTCTCCTACCCCAGGGCAATGATCTAATACTATTTCTATGGATTGCATCATAACTTTAAAGCTGGTGAGTCAAGAAATCAAAGAATGAGTGTTTAGTTAGGATTTATTGTCTCCTCTGGGGAGGATGGAGAATTTACTGATTTTACTCAAACTCTTACCTCCTTTACCAAATCTGTTAATTATAGTTACAGAAAAGATTGTAAATGTCAAAGCTTGATTTAGAAATAAATTATAACTAAGTCTTTCATGTTTTGGTTTATAGGTTCAACCCATAGATAATGAATGGCATTTATCATAATATGCAAATGTTCTTTTTGAACCAATTAATATGAATTATTCTTACAGAAGCAGATGATCCTAGGTTATTGAAACATTGATGCTTGAAGGAGAATTTTCCAAGTGTCGAGGTCTAATATATCCTGTTAATCTCCTTTTATTTTTCTTTTCTGGTTCTCATAACTATTCCCCCTTCTTAATCTTGCAGTCTCCCCCAGTTGCTAGACCCAGGGAACACTGCATTGTCCCATTTTTGTTTCCCTATACCCTGTCCATACTTTGAGGAAAGTTTAATTGATGGATGAGCCAGCTTGTTCCTGTGGGGTTACTGAATTTCTGAGTTTTAAATCTACATGCAGCCAAACTAGCTTTCATATGTGAAGGTATAAGTCAAAATCTTTTCTCAGAATGTTGATGCATTGAATGGGGAAAAAAACCCAATAACTGATAAATGTTGTTGCTAAAAAATCTAACATCAAGTAAGATTGTTACTTAAAAAAGCATTTCTTTCCAACAGCTGGTATCATTTAGAAATTCCAAGGATGATAAAGTTCTCAATGCGTGTCTAAGTATGAGCCCTATTTTGTGTACTTAGGGGATCTTTCAATCAGAAGGTCTTAAAGTAAAATTAATCAATAAAGCATTTACCAAAGTAACACCTTCACAGTTAAAAAGTCAAATCATGCTAAAAGATAGGAAAAAAGTAACAATCTCTTATTCTACCCCATCCTTTACACTTTACTAGTTGTTCCCTCAAATCTTAGCTGTTTTATCTGGAATTTGCCTCCACTTTGCTAAATGATATATGTTTCCTTCAATTTCTTGATTTATCAGTTGAGTTATTATATCCTATTAGGGATGTAGATGATTTAGTCCAGCCCCTTACCTCGGCTTTCACTTCCATGATTTTCTTAATGTAAGGGTCATAATTTTTGGTTAAATTGAGCTGGCATTTACAATATGACTCAAAAGAGAAATATTGTTCTCTTTTGAGCCTGAGAGTATACTATAACTAAAATTCTCTTGTATAATTTTTAGTTTTCTATGTATCTATTTTCTAAAAAGTTCAAATGAGCTGCCAAATACCAATTGATTTTCTAAATGCCAAAATACAAAACTGTCAGTTCCTTTTGTTTCTTAGAAAACTTCTTCTTGTAGCCTTTTGTACTCTAGTACCAGTCGGGACTGATTGTTCTCTGGGCATTGCTTATTTCTCATCTGGGACTTTCTTTCTCTGGTCTCCTATTTCCTGGATCATACGCCTTATTTTTGTTGTTGTTGTCATTGTTTGTAACTCAGTTTGATGGAATGTATCCTCCAGTACTATCTGAGAAAAGGTGCATGGAACTGTTCTAAGTCTGAAAATGTCTTTTTAAACTGAGACTTCTCTGCCCATGCAAACTACCAATCAAGTGTGAGGGTAGAACAATCATTTTTTTTCTCAGATTTTTGCAAGCATTGTTCCATTGTCTTCAGGCATCTAGCGTTACTGGTGATAGTTCCAAACACATTTTGATTCTCATTTCTTTCTTTGTGACTTATTGCTCCCCTCTGGAGAATTTTAGGGTCTTATTGTCTCTGTTCTTCAGTGATGTGACTTTATCTACGTCTTTTGTACCTTATAGGCTTTCCATGATTGTAAAGGGCAGTTGACTATGTTTATTTTTTCCCCTGTTACTGGTATTAGAAACTAACATCCTCAGGATGGGATATCAGCTTTGATGCACAAAAACAAAAGAATGAACCCATGAGTACAGTCAATACCATACTTATATATTAAACAAGTGTGTGGGCTCAACCCCATCTTTATATGTATAAATGATGTTCAAAACTACTGAGTTTATAATGTACCTCATATATAGTATCAAAATAAAATAAAATTTAGTTACTTTTTCCTTAACAATGACAAATGGTGATTCATCAGGTGCAAATTCCAAAGAATCAAGTTGGCAAGTAGAAAATATTCAACATGGCTAATAATAGAGAAATTTTGTTTTAGCCAAAAATTCACATTAAATTAATGCTGATAGCTAGCATTATATTACTTTGTTTTTATTTTGTAATTTTTTTTTGTTTCTATTATAGCATAAAAGATCTTTATTCTAATATTTGTTAAATCCCTATAATGTGCAGGACATTGCTTTTATTATCACCAGATACCAAGTACAGAGGACAAAAATCTCAAGTTTATACTCACTATGTTGTAAGTTTTTAAAGGAAGGAATATATTCCTAGATAAATTATTATGATACATATATTATTAGATAAATTATATATGATATATATATAAATTTAGGTTAACCCTGGGTGATTACAAGAATGTTAGGGAATAGGGAAGGACCTTAGACAAGGCTTGACCTCCTTGATTTATTCTAATTCCTCCTTTAGGCATCAATTTCCTCATCTATAAAAGGAGTGGATACAGGTTTCTATCAGAAGAAACAAGGCCAAGGGTTTGAGATAAATCATATGTTCTCCAAGGCATGATCAGCTCCTTTAATTCTTCTTTTGTTTTCTTAGAAATGGACAGAAACATCTGAATGAGACGTGCCCTGTGGCACCCATGATGGCTTGGCAGTGCACATAGTGTTCTGCACCTGGGGAATGCCAGGGCCTGCAGGAAACAAAATTGATTTCGTTTCCTACCTCACGAAGAACCACGACGTGGCTAAGGGTTGGCTCCTGAAGAAAAGGTTAGCAGGATGATGACTTCTCTTCTACAGATTTACTTACCTAGCATTTTACCAGTTTTCTCACCTGTAGATTCAAGGAACAAGGCAAAAAAATTACCTTTTTGCTAGAGAGGACTCCCAGGACATAATCTGATCTTGACAGAATACCCTGTCAAATGAAAACAATCACAAAAATTGGCACATGCAGATCTAGTCTGGATGAAACAGCATGAATTTCTTAAAATAGAAAGGGCATCTGGCTTTTGACTATTTGTATATGCTTCCCTTCCCTTCAATGCTTAGAATGGAAAACAGGCTGGGAACCTTTGGGAAATGGGGTTCAGACCGCAAGAACCCTTATTGGCTGTCCTATATAAAGTTAATGGCTAATGTGGATGGAGGCAGTGACCAAGCTCTGTTTCATTTTTCTGTTGTCTGCCACAGTAGTTTGTAATCTATTCCAGGCATCTGCAAATGGAGGCAAAACATGCCAATTATTTTTATTGATCTAAAGCCTTCATAGGTGGGACAGCTTGCCAGGGTGGCATATGGAAATTTAGATAAGGAAATGATTGCAGAGACATGGAAAGGGCTTTACTGTATGGGAAAGAATGTGTAGGCCTTAAAAAAACGAACAAGCACTTGGTATTCCACGCTTAAGAGCACCAAAGACGAATTATGCAGTCTGTGCAATGGAAATTGATTACTAAGCTTTCAATGAGTCACATGCCTTAGGAATTAAGTACTCCAATCTATTATTGTCAGTATCCTGATGGGTCAACCAGGCTGTGAATGGGAATTTGCATTAAATTGATTTGAGTGTTTTTTCTTGAACTAACATCACTCAATCAAGGGACACATTCAGACAGCGCTAGATAAGTATGACTGAATTTGATTTGGAAAGCAGAGTAGCAAAGAGATTGGCAGGCAGAATTTAAAAGCACCATAAATCTGGCACTACAGTCTGGGCTGGGAGAAGCAGGTGAGCAATCCCTGTGCCACAAACAGGGTGTACAGTCCAAGCAAGTTTGCTTTGCAGTGTGGTGGCATGTAGATATAGTCACGGATTACAAAAACTATCAGGTAATGAATACAGATGGCTTCTTTGGTGAAGGATTTCAGAAGATTTGATTCAGGAACAATAACGTATTTGCCAATTGTCTCCAGGTCAAGGATCTGTATTTCTAGTGTACGTTAGCCATGCCATGATCTTTTGCCCTCTGGGAAATCACTCACTTTTACACATAAAGAAGCTTTTCTGTGAAGAGAGTAAGTAAGCTAGATGATCTCAGGTTCACTCTAGCTATAACATTAGAAAAATATCATCATGTGCCAAATTTCTTTTGGATCTTCACCTGCCTTTTGTAGGCTAGTTACTGGGCTAGTTACGGGATTCTGTCATGGCACATCGCTGATAGTTTATGGAGGACATAACCATGTGGTGAGCATAGGGGTTTTTAGAAGGTTAAGTGGGTGAAAACCCACAGCTCAGGAAGTAGTGACTGGATGCTCAAAATGATTCCATTTCACTAACAAATTATGAATAAAATAAACGAGTTCCCTTTTTTTTACTATTAACTAATCATATACATTTGCTGATAGGAATCCAGATATTTGCTTTGAATGATGGAAAAAGGGCATCAATAACTTGTGAGATATCCCTTTACAATTAGAGAAAAACGTGAGTGAATCCTCAGAGAATATGCAGTATCCTTACATTTTAACCTATTTTAACTAAATATCACTAAGTTGAAACTTCATTCCTTCACTTTAAAAAACACATCTAACTTTTAAGTATTGTGGTATTTCTTAGTTGGTCAAAGGATACTTAGAAGAACCATAATTGAGTAATATTAACCTGCACTCACCACTAAGCTGAAAAATCTGGTAAGATGTGAGGTTACAGGTTTACTGATCAAGCAGGACTTGTGAAAGTAATCGCTGACTCCCTTATCAGTGCTGAGTCTCTTCCATTTCCATTCTGTCTGGTCCCAGGGTTGCCATAGTAACATCATGAGGGTGTCCTTATTGTTGATTACCACCTGCTAGAAGTCTGAGAAGTCTCATAGGTTAGAGACAACTATAGTGTCACATGCCACTTCCATGGCTCTCCCTGTCCTTGCAAGGTACAGATCACTAACACTAGATGTGTCTTTGAATAAGACATGACTTGGTATTCATAGGATATGCATCTTTTGATGTTTGGGGCTATATCTTTGCTTGGTTTGAAGTGTTTCTTAAAGATCAATGTCTTGAAAGTTACCTACTTTGTTCCTTGAAGTTCTTGTCCCACTGCTGCAGGTTTTTTTTTTTTTTTTTTAAATTAGAGAAATTGTAGGTTTACAGAACAATCATGCATAAAATACAGGATTCCCATACACCTACCCTATTATTAATACCTTGCATTGATGTGATACATTTGTTACAATTGATGAAAGCATATTTTTTTCTTAGTAACTTTTAAAAGTTAAGTTGTGGGTTTATAGAACCATCATGCATAAAATACAGGATTGTCATTTACCTCCCTGTTGTCAACACCTTGCACTGATGTGGTATATTTGTTAAAATTGATGAAAACACATATTTATAATTCTACCATTAACTATAGTCCATGGTTTGACTTAGGGTTTGCTGTTTGTGTTGTGCTATTCCATGGAATTAAAAAATAATTATACAACTTAAAATTTCCTCTGTAACCATATTTAACTATATTCAATGCTGTTTATGTTCAAACTGTTGTGCTACCATCACCACCACCCAACTTCATTCTTCTTTTTCAAGGTGGCTTTGGCTATCCGGAGCCCCTTACCCTTCCATATAAATTTGACGATTGGCTTTTCTGTTTTTGCAAAGAAGGTTGTTGCAATTTTGATTGGGATTGTGTTGAATTTGTAAATCGCTTTGGGTAGAATTGACATCTTCACAATGTTTAGTCCTACAATCCATGAATACGGCATGCCCTTCCATTTGTTTAGGCCTTCTTTTATTTATTTTAGCAATGTTTTGTAGTTTTCTGTATGCTTTACATCCCTGGTTAGATTTATTCCTAGATATTCGATTCTTTTAGTTGCTATTGTAAATGGATTTTTTTTCTTGAACTTTTTCTGATTGTTCATTGCTAGCATATAGAAATATTACTGAATTTTGGGTGTTGATCTTGTACCCTGCCAGTTTACTGAGTTCATTTATTGCCTCAAAGAGCTTTGTTGTGGATTTTTCAGGGTTTTCTGTATATTGGATCAGGTTATCTGCAAATAGTGAAAGTTTTACTTCTTCCTTTCCAATTTGGATGCCTTTGATTTCTTTTTCTTGCCTAATTTCTCTGGTAAGAATTTGCAGTACAATGTTGAACAACAGTGGTAACAGTGGGCATCTTTGTTCCTGATCTTAGAGGGAGAGTTTTCAGTCTTTCACCATTAAGTATGATGTTGGCTGTGGGGTTTTCATATACGTCTTTTATCATGTTGAGAAAGTTTCCTTCTATTCCTAGTTTTCTATGGGTTTTTATCAAGAAGCAGTACTCAATTCCGTCAAATGCCTTTTCTACATCAATTGAGTTGATCATGTGGTTTTTATTCTTCAATCTGTTAATGTGTTGTATTACAATAATTGATTTTGTTATGTTCAACCACCCTTGTATACCTAGGATAAATCTCACTTTTTAATTCTTTAAATGTGCTGCTGGATTTGGTGCTAGTATTGTGTTGAAGATTTTTTGTATCTATATTCTTAAGATATGGTCTGTAATTGTCTTTTCTTATGGTATCTTTATCTGGCTTTAGTATGAGGGTGATGTTGGCCTCAGTGAATGAATTAGAGTGTGTTCCCTCCCCTTCAGTTTTTTGAGAGAATTTGAGCAGGATTGGTGTTCATTCTTCTTGGAACGTTTGGTAAAATTCCTCCGTGAAACCAACTGGTCCTTGGCTTTTCTTTGTTGGGTGGTTTTTGATGACTGATTCAATCTCTTAACAAATTATTGGTTTGTTGAGATCTTGTATTTCTTCTTGAATCAATGTAAGTACTTTGTGTGTTTCTAAGTATTTCTCCATTTCATCTAGGTTATCTAATTTATTGACATACAGTTGTTCATAGTATCTTCTTACAGTCCTTTAATTTAGTTGGGTTGGTAGTAATGCCACCCTTTTCATTTCTGATTTTCATTATTTGTATCCCCCCCTCTCTTTTTGGGGTGGGGGTGTCAGTCTAGCTAAAGGCTTGTCAATTTTTCAAAGAACCAACTTTTGGTTTTGTTGATTCTATCTTTTGTTTTCTTATTCTCCGTTTCATTTATCTCCACCCTAATCTTTGTTATTTCCTTCCTTCTGCTCACATTGGGTTTAGTTTGCTCTTCTTTTTCTAGTTCTTACAGTTTTGAGGTTAGATATCTGATTTGAATTCTCCTTTTTTAATGTAAGCATTTAGAGTTACAGAAATGTAGTATGTACACAAAAGATTGTAAAACAAACAAAGCATCAGCCCTTTTATCAGGAAGGTCCACTGAAGCAAATGCAAATGGCAGGGTCCTCCCTGTCTTTTCTGGGCTTGTCTTGTCCTGGGCTTGTGCTTGCTAGTGGCTTAGGAGTTCCCTTGTTTATAGGAGTTTAGTTTGAATACCTCTTCTACTTCCCAAGAGACATACCTTTTCCTAAAGTTTACTCTTAAGCAGAAGGTGGTGAATTTTTTGAGATGAACCATCTTCAAATAGTTATCATTGTTTGGAGATGTTACCATCTGAAGATAAATTAATCAGTATTATTGTAGCATTGTGATTTAAGGTTTTTCAATCAAACTCCACTCAACTTAAATCACTGGTTTTGTTGACTTCTTGTTTGTACTAGAAATCTAGGTATTGAAGTCCAAAACAATACACCAAAAATGAAATTACTTTTTATAATGCTCTAGTAAATGTGTGGCATATACTGAAGCCAAGAATGATTAAAATAAAAAGAAAAACAAAATCTGGGTAGAAACAAAGCAAAAGAATTCGAGAATACGTTTTTAAGGATATGAAAGTTTGGTCAAGAGTTATTTTTAAAACAATATTAAATGTGTATATTATCTTCATATATTAAGCCTATAAAAAGGGCTTAGGAAAAGAAATCTTGAGAAAGCACTATTTGTGTATTTCCAGTACCGTGGGGAGATCACCCTTGACTATCAATATTCAGTGGGTATAAGATGCAAGTTTCAGGTTGCCCCATGTATTAGTCAGCCAAAGGAGTGCTGATGCAAAATACCAGAAATTGGTTGGCTTTTATAAAGGGTATTTATTTGGGGTAGAAGCCCACACTTACCAGGCCATAAAGCATAAGTAACTTCCCTCACCAAAGTCCATTGCCACGTGTTGGGGCAAGATGGCTGCTGACATCTGCAAAGAGTTCAGTCTTCTTGGGTTCCTCTCTCCCTGGGCTCCATTTCTCTCTGGGCTCAGCTCCTCTGTTTCCTCTACAAGGTCAGCTGTAGACTGTGAGCTTCTCTAGGCTTTGCCTCTCTCCACAAGGCCAGCTGTGAACTGTCAGGCAAATGGCTTGTTTCTTTTCCCAGGGCCTTCTCTCCATCATCACGACCAAGCTCCTCTGTGTGCTTACTTCCCTGGGCTCCAGTGTCAAAACTCCAAATCAAAAACTCCAACTTTGTCTGGTGCCATGTCTTTTATCTTTGATTCCCCACCCACCCTACTGATGTGGCCCAATCAAAGCCCTAATCATAACTTAATCATTCCTAGATGAACAGATCAGTTTACAAGCATAATCCAATATCTATTTTTGGAATTCATAAATATTTCAAACTGCCAAACTGTTACACCCCAGGACATTGAAGAAGATTGGTACTGCAAGGGTAGGAATTGAAATGAAAGCAAGTGGTGAATATCCATGGAACCTCCCCCAAACTTCTAACAAAATTGGGAGAGATTGGGCTAGGAAAGAATTTGGCTAATGTTTCCTATGCTACTAGGGAGCCTCAGTTGAATGTGCGATGTTTCTCTAAAGGCCCTTCTTCCTTTTCCTCTCCTGTCCCATAATCTTCTAACCCAAGAGAGAAGATGACTAGCTGGTCAGTCTTTATACAGATGCCATGGTCTGAGTTTCCATTTTTGTCTATAGTGACCTTCAAAGAGAGGAGGCAGAAATACAAAAGAATATAGGTTCATTTTTGTGGTACTCCTACTTAAGAGGGACCATTATGATAAATTCCTGCAGGCTATGCTTACTTATGAGTTACTGTGATACAAAAAATCGTAAAGTTTACAAATGAGTAAATCCATCCTTACAATTTTGCCATTGAATCCATGGAAAATAAAGATTCTAATAAATGTAAAATTCAGCAAAAGTAGTCAATATAATATTATGTTCTCAGTTCTAAAATATATGCCATCCATATTCATATCATAAGCATTAGTTTAAGTCTGGCATAGCCATTATTCAGAAGTTTTCCTCTGAGGAGTCTGAGCCCATGGTCACTGTACCCTTCTTAGGGTAAGGTTTTGGCACCTTTGCATTCATAGACACACTGGGCAATCAAGAAGTGCCTAATGGGTCACCTGGGCAAATGCAGTTCTGTCTCCTCCTGATGATCAGGTTCAGTTTGCCCTGCCAAGGTGGTGACTCTTTTATTTGCCTGCTAGTCTCTGGATACAAGAAGGCCAGGGTGCCCCGGAGGCAGCTAGAGCTTATAGTTCAACGGGATTCTTGCTATGTCTCCTGTGAAAGTATTGGTCTTTTGGGCACCGGGATCTTTCCATTTTGTGAGTTTGCTGGGAGTTTCAGGAAAAGAAAGCACAAATTAAGTTCTCCAAGGAGTCACTGGGAGTTAGGCTAAGTGGCCATGATTGAAGCTATTACCTGTTTGAGGTTTGGTAGTCTACAGTCATCCTTAAATATCTCTCTAGCTTTTGTAGAGAACAGATGATGAATTAAACAAAGATACAATGGGAATCACCATCCTTGCATCAATGAAATCTTTAAGGATAGCAGTAATATCTGCCGTTTCCTCCCAAAGATGTGATATTGTTTTTGATTTACTATTTTGGCCATGGATAGGGCAGTTTTAGAAGCTTCCATGTAGCCTGTGGGATAAAAGCTTTCATAGTGGGAAAGGCCATGGTCCCAATATATGAGCTATACCATTTGTCATATATGCTAATTCCAGTCAAGCATTCTGGGAACAGGGGAATGACCACCATGTAAATTGGACTTTAGCTGGGACTTCATTTATTACCTGGTTTTCATATGTTTCAATTCTAACAGGGATCAATATGATGTTTTAGGTTTCTAGGTTGCATTATCAATTCAGACACTTTAACCAACCATCTTTTGAATGTCTAGGTATTCTCCTTTCCCCAGTGTATAGTTTCCCCCCAAATAAATGGCCAAAAGATCATTTGTGGAAGGGAACCATTAACCATGTATACTGACTGTGGCTTTGTAGGGGACTTCATGTTGGGAACCTGACCACCTTTTCAGTAAGTGGGTTCTGAATCTAAAACCTGGTCCCAGTCCAGAAACTACATGACGGCTCATGGCTTTTTAATAGGTTGCCCTCCCTCAGCCTCCTTGGTATCCATCATTGATTTCCTTTGTTGATACAAGTTGAGCATATCCTTGTTTCTGCCCACTTATTTTGCTCCTAGAGTTGCCATGTTCTATTAACCACCTCCATAGCTTTCTGTGGGTCAGGTCCCTTTGACTGCCTCTACAACTTTGCCATTCAGTAAGATAACTGTTACCCTTTGGCTTAGTTTCTATTGTTCTATTAATCTGATTCCTATCACGAACCAAGATCTATTACAACCTCTGCAAGCATTATCCTTGATATATGGAGGAAAGCTACTACTGAACATTTTAGTGAGGCTAGTGCCCCGCTCAACAGCACATTCCTTCTAGCCTTCATAATTGGCATCTGCTATGAGACTTCCTGTGGAACACAATCATCTGGTAGGTCTTTCAACTAGTAGAGTTTAACTATTCTAACATGAACTTCCCTAAGCTTTTTAATCCCTTCCTCTACCATCCTCCATGGAAATTCTAGCCATGGCTTTTTTCATGCATCTAGGAGTCATCATAAGTAGCAAATTCACATTGTTGCTTGGGATTCCTATAGGATGTTAAATTGTATATTTCAGGAGAGTACGCCTGAGTCAATAACTTTCCTATCCAATTCTAACATCCTGGAGATGGAGTGGAAAGTTTATTGACTTGGGCATACTCTGATCCCCTTGATTAAGCACCTTCTTAAGTAATTTAATTCATTTCTATATGCACTCCCCTGATTCCTGCCCATACATGCTGACTAGATTTGGCAGCCTCTTTGTGACAGAATACCTTTCCTCTCTCTTCAGATCAGCATATTCCCAGTTGGACTATGCTGTAAGATTTAACAACTGGACTGTTACCTTTTTCCAGGGGCTGTCTGTGTTCCACCTACCATCATGATGGGGTCCTCATTGCCAGCTGAGCAGCCAGGAGTCATCCAGATCCAAAGACCAATTTTATTACCCATTTTCTCAGAAAATTCCAAATCCCAAGTCTCTTAAGTTTGGCTTTCCAGAAGCAAACCTGAAATGAAGTTTAGGAATATTATGTTTATTAGGAATTAATACCTGTGAAAGAAAAGAACAAGACACAAGACCGGGTTGAAGAAATAAAAATGCAAACTAGACCCAACAGAGCTTTGGTTAATCTGAGAAAGTATTGCCCATATGAGTTGTCACAACTCATAATGGAATTGCCACCCTTTATATGTTCCCTTTACTCAGTCCCCAGGGGTGGGCTCTCTGGGAAAGGAGATGATCTTGGACAAGGCAAATTTCTGCAGTTGATTATAGCCCAGTTTATCCATTTCTTTTTGACATCCAGGCTTGTTCCCATTTTTCACTATTTTGCTGCAATAAACATCCTTGTGTATGTCTGGTACACATGAGTTTCTCTAGAGAATATTCCTAGAAGCATAAATGCATGTACTCTATCATTCAGAAGCAAATTGTTGGTGAGCAAATTGGCAATATCTCCTAAAAGGTTGTGGCTCTTTACAGTTCTGGGAGCAGTTCGATAACAATGTCTGAAAATTCCAACTCTTGGATTTGTCAATCTGATGAGTATCTCTTATATCTCAAAGCAAGTTTATTTTGCATTTCTTTGATCACTAGTGTGGTTGAAGATCTTTTATGGTCATTGGTCATTTTGATTTTCTCTTGTGAATCTTTCTCATCTTCACATTTTTTCTTTTAACTATCTTTTCAATTTGTAGGAAGTCTTCAATATGCTGAATACAGTTCTTTGCAATTATTGTTGCAATTGTGTTCCCATGATCTGTGGCTCATAAGTTTTACATTTTAATGTAATCACATTAATTACATAGAAAGCACATAGTTTAAGGATATTTCCTTTATTAAATTTGTTTGCTTTGTCTGAGAAATACTTTTCTACTGAGTTAATCAAGATATTCTCCTATAGTTTCTTCCAGTATTTTTTAGTTTTGCTTTTACATTTAGGTCTCATGAAAAAACATTTTTTAAAAAGAAAAATTTGGTCTACCTCAGAAATTGTTTTTATGATAGGAGGTAGGGATCTAACATTATTTATTGAATATTTATTCTCCTCCATCAATTTGTAATGCCACCTCTGTCAGATACCATGCATATGCCTTTTTCTAAGACTTATGTTCTATATCATTGGTAAGTTTATCACTCCACACTCCAACCATACTGGTTTGATTAATATGGCTTTATAATAAATCTTCTATGTGGCATGGCAAGTCCCCCCACCCTTATTTTAAAAAAAATAAATTTATAATTTTAATTCATCCATATAAATTGTACCATTTGCCAGTCCAGTTCTGTGAAAAATAATTTTCAGAATTATTAAATCGCATTTAATGTGAATGTTAATTTTGGGGGCATATTGACAATTAGATTACACTTTCATGGATGGGAAGACTTAATTGTCTCTCTTCCATTAAAACTTTAATAAGATCATAAAGAGCAATATAGTTTTCCACTTAAAGGTCTTAGGGGTAAATCTAATAAAATGTATACATCCTTACAGATGGTTGCTATGGGAGGTGTTTTTAAAATTTTCTTTTTCTAATTTATTGTTGATAGAATATAGAAACACAATTTTATTGAACTTTACAGACACGCTGGTAGAGTTTATGAGTTCAGTAGGGACTCTTGGTTCCTAACATCTGCAATCACTCATTTTTTTTTCCCTTTTCATTCTTTAGGCTTAATTTCTTTTGTGTTATTGAATTAACTAGAAGCTCTAGTACAATGTTGATCACTAGGAGTAAAAGTGGGCATCTTTGCCTTGTTCCTCACTTTAATGGAATTCCTTCTAAACCAGTGTCACCATTAATCATGAGATGTTCTAAGGCTTTTTGGTAGATGCTCTTTACCAGGTTAAGTTCTCTTCTGTTCACAGTTGGTTAGAATAGATATCAATGCGCATTATATTTTCACAGATGCTTTTAAGAAACCCGTTGAAATAAGACTATGATTCTTTAAATCTATTAGTCTAGTGTATTTCTGCATATTCTCTAATATTTAAGTGTACTTGTATTTTTGGGGTAAACTTTACTTGGTTATGATAAAACTATTTTTTCTGTATATAAATATTATTTATCTATACATAGATTAAGGAAATAGTAGTGAACTGAATCTAAGATTTTTGTACCCAGTGTATAAGAATATTTTTTATATATTTATGTTGAGAGACTAAAATAAGAGAGAATATTAGCCAACTTTGAGGAAAACATTCATGTCATATAGAGACCGAAGTGAGTATAAACTTGATATCAAAACAGAATGTACGAATCACACTACCTGACTTTAAAACATACTACAAAGCTACAGTGGTCAAAACTGCATAGTATTGGCACAAGGATAGACCTACTGACCAATGAAACTGAATTGAGAGTTCTGATATAGATTCTTGCATATATGGTCAACTGATATTTGATAAGGCTACCAGGCACACTCACCTGGGACAGAATGGCTTATTCAACAAATGGTGCTGGGAGAACTGGCTATCCATAGCCAAAAGAATGAGAGAGGATCACCCTCTTACTCCCTATGCAAAAATTAACAAGATGAATCAAAAACCTAAATATAAGAGCCAAGACCATAAACCTCCTAGGAGATAATATAGGGAAGCATCTACAAGATCTTATAGAAGGAAATGGTTTCATAAACTTTACACCCTGAGCACAAACAACAAAAGATAAATAGATAATGGGACTTCCTCAAAATTAAAAACTTTGTGCTTCAGAGGAGTTTGTCAAGAAAGTATAAAGGCAGCCTACTTAATGGGAGAAAATATTTGATAAAGGCATAAAAACCAGCATATATGAAGAAATCCTACATCTCGAAAATAAAAAGACAACCCATTTAAAAAATGGACAAGAAATCTGAAAAGACACTTTTCTAAAAAAAATATCACTAGCTATTAGGGAAATCAAATTTACAATGAGATATCACTTACACCTATTAGACTGGTGGCTATTTAAAAAAACAGAAACTTCAAGTGTTGGAGAGCATGTGGAGGACTAGGAACCCTCATCCACTGCTGGTGGGAATGTAGGGTGGTGCAGCCATTGAGGAGGATGGTTTGGCGGTTCCTCAGGAAGTTAATTATAGAGCTGCCATATGATCCAGCAATCCCATGGCTGGGTATATACCCAAAAGAACTGAAAGCAGGGACACAAACAGATAGATATATATACACCAATTTTCATAGTGGCATTATTCACTATTGCCAAAAGTTGGAAGCAACCCAAGTGTCCATCAACAGATAAATGGATATGCATAATGTGATATCCATTATACATTTTGTCAGAACCTATAAAAGTATACTATGCAAAAGGTAAACCATAATGCAAACCACTGACCATGGTTAATAGCAATGCTTCAATATTTGTTCAACAATTGTAACAAATGTACCATACTAGTGTAGGATGTTATTGGTAGGGAATGATGTAGGGGGCAAGGGAGTGGGGTGTTTGGGAAAAAAAACTGTATTTTCTTTGTGACTTTTCTGTAACCTAAAGCTTCTCAGAAAATAAAGTGAAAAAAAAAAAAGACACTGGGGTAACATATACAAGAAATTGTTAATATATATGAAAGATAACAGATCTTACAGTGATGAGGCACAATGCAAAAAAAATAATATTTTATTTAAAAATTTTTAATTTAATTTTTATTTTTTGTTGGCTTTATTTTTGGGGAGGTTTTGGGGTACAGAGGGGTTGCAGCTGTGGTGGGGAAGATCACTGGTCTGGAGCGTTGGTGGTGGGGGGATGTGTATGTGGGGGTGTGCCTGGGGCATGCCTATATGGAGTATGAGTGTGTTCATGTGGTTATGGGGTGTTGTCTCGATGGGTGGAGACCAAGAGAATAACCAATGGAATATTGAATTCCCATCCTGGGGAGTCCTGCTACATTCTCTCATAGAGTGGTGAGAATCCCTAGAGTACATGGGCAGGGTCTAGCAAAGAAGAGTGGACTAATGCACCAGGCCCTTGATATTGATGCTTATACTTATGAACCTTGTTCTAGTGAAATAGAAACTTGTCCTGGTAATACATATTGCTTAAGAGTTACCTCCTTTAGACTGGTATTCTACTATAGACTTTTTGTGTTTCTAGCAATGGAAGAAACTATATCATTGATGTGGAGGCAGTGACCACTGGAGTTTCTGAGGGCAGGGAGAGGGAAAAACAAGTGTAATACAGGGGCATTTTTGGGACTTGGGAATTGTCCTGAATGACATTGCAATGACAGATGCAGGCCATTATATATCTTGCCATAACCTACAGAATTGGGTGGGAGAGAGTGTAAACAACAATGTAAACTTTAATCCATGCTTAGTGGCAATGCTCCAACATGTGTTCATCAATTGCAATGAATGTACCTCACTAATGAAGGATGTTGTTAATGTGGGAAAATGTGGGAAGTGTGGGGAGTGGGGCATATGGGAATCCCCTATATTTTTTATGTGACATTTGTGTAATCTAAGTATCTTTAAAAAAAAAAACTTACCTCCTGAGTGCCTCCTTGTTGCTCAAATGTGGCCTTTCTCTAAGCCAAACTCATCATATAAATTCATTGCTTTCCCCTCAATGTGGGACATGACTCCAAGAGATGAACCTTCCTGGCACCAAATGATTAATACCAAGCACCAACTAGTGATGCATTTGGAGAAAGACCTAAACCAAAAGGGGGTTTGCAAATAAGTTTTTATTGCTAAGAGATTTCAAAGTGAGTTGGAATGTCATTACAGAAGTTAGACTTATGCACGTCTCAGGAGGATCTCATTGAATGCCACAGTAAACAGTGCCTCAATCAGCAGCAGAATGGGCATCACCATCCCAAAATCCTCAAGATAGAGGAATGAACAAACTTAAGGGGAAATGCAACTATGGACTAAAGTAGACTTATTATTATTATTCTAATAATGGAAGAACTTGTAACACTGATATAAAGACAGTGGTTATCAGAGGTTCTGAGGGGAGGAAGAGGCAAGAATGAGTACAACATGGGGCATTTTTGAAACACTGGAATTGTTCTGCATGATACTACAGTGATGAATATAGGCCATTGAATAACGGTTTGTCAAAACCTCTAAAATTGCACAGTGCAAAGTGTAAACCATAATGTAAACTATAGACCTTCATTTGTAGCAATGCTTCAATATGTGTTCATCAATTGTAACAAATGTGCCACACTAATGAAAGATGTTAATGGGGGAAAGCGAGGGAGGGGGAGGAGGTGGGTATATGGGAATTCCTTATATTTTCGATGTAATATTTATATAATCTAAAGCTCCTTTAAATATAAAGAAGAAAAACAGAATGTAAAGGTTTGGTAAAACTTCCTTCAAAACCGTCTGGACCTGGTGGGAAATTGTTTTCTTTGCACAATCCTATTCTCATGCCTTACCCCAGACATACACACACACACATACACCTATACACCACCTACTATCTAAAACAGTCTTGATTGTTTATTGCTTTTTTATCCATGCTTAAAAGAGAGCCTGACACAGAAGATATTTAAATATAAATATGTTTTGAAATATCATTCTTGATCTAATCAGGTTTTCTATTTACAATTAAATTATTAAAACACAGGAATAAATTATTCCAATCTGTGAAAACGCAGATCACAGGACAAGTTTGTTCACTATATTCTTGTGAAGGAGTATAATCTCAATTGTGTTATCCTTTTCTATTTCCATTTGGCTAGAAGCTTGTCTGTTTTAAGAACAAAGGGAAAACACAAGTAATATGATCTTTTGATTCTGAATATTTCCTAGTATTATAGTTTCCTCTTTACAATGTAGATGTATTACATTTAAGTTATAAATTTTCAAAGTAAATAAGTTATCCATTAATATTTAGAGACTTTATCTAAAACAAACTCAGGCTATCCAAAAATTAGGGGGAAGGAGAAAATAGAAAAAAGGCAGAGATCAATAGAATGGAATTTTGCTTTGTTGGCCATCCTTATTTCTTTGTTTTTAAGTCTTCACAAAGAACAAAAGAACTACAAAAGCAAACTTGTAGGATACAGAAATTTTAAACACCCTGTAGGTTAGAGTGCTTGTATTATTCATAGCTATTTCATTGTTTTTTTCTAAGGTCTGATTTATTAGATTTGCGCTAAAACAATATGGGAATAAGGATGTAGGTGGGATAAAGATGAAACAAAATTGACTCTGAGTTAATAAATGAGGCTCAATGATGAGTATATGGAGGTTTTATTAAACACAAATGTTGGGAAAATAGTAAAAGCGTTAAAAAATTTAATGTAGAAAATTTCATTGACTTCTTATTTAATTGCATTACAGTTAGGGACCATGGTCTGTATACTGATTATTTGGAAACCAAAAATGTCTTTTTTCATATATGTATATATGTAAAATTTTATAAATGTTCTATTTTTTGTTAGTTGCCAGGGTCTTCTAGATATGTTTATTGTAATAATCTTACTAATTGTCTAGTTCAAATCTTCTCTATGCTTACCAATTTATTACTTATCAATTTGGGAGAGCTATAAATAGAAATATAAGGGAAAATTGACAAATACACAGTCATAATAAAATCTTCTGCCAGTTCTTGCTTTATATTAAGGTTATCTCATATGCATACAAGTTCATGGTACATTGTCCCTTAGGAAACAAGGCATCATTAGGGATAAACACCATATACTGATGTAAATCGACTTTAGTTTACATAAGTATTTTGATATTAGCATTCTTTTGTTTAGTATTTGCTAGATATATCTTTTCCATCAATTTCATTCCAAATTGTGAAGCCAATCAGTCTATAAGCCAAACTGATTATCTGTCTTTAAAGGAATGCTAAATCCTTTACACTTGGTGCTTCTATTGTCCTATGGGTTTTATTACTGTCTATCTCTCCCCCAACTCTCTTCTTGACTTCTTGGATTGATCGAATCATCTATTCCCTTTTTCCCTCTACTGGTTTGGAATTTATAGATGCTCACCTTTATGTGTTAACATGAAAATTGACTTAGATATAAACTGAGCTTAGACTTTGTATTGGTCAAGATGAGGATAAATATGGAAATAAATCTAATGTATCTCCCCTTTCACCTTGCATATTATTCCAGCTATTTTAGCTCTATATTGTTTAGCCTCCTGGTTAGATACCTCTCATGCTCACGTCACATCCTCTCAGCCTCACCTGTCTTTCATCAGTTGCTGCTGCTGTAACTAGTTCTGCATAGGCTGTGAATGGCTTCACATATAGGTGTAGTCTGACAGCAACCTGACCTCATGCTAAGCACCTCTTTCCTCCCACCCTAGGATCTTTCTTGGAGTCCACACATACCCATCCTAGGAATGTGCAGATAGTTAAGACCCTGATGGACAAACTTTGCCCATTCCCATTTGTCATATATTTACCCACTGAGTTCCCTTTCTCCAACCTTCACAGAGGTCCCTAGACACATATTATATGGCGTTTTGGGAAGTCTCATGAGTTCAAGCAATTAGTCATTTGCTTACATTGGGTCTTCTTCCTTTCCTGCTTCTTTCCCTGTGTCAGTCACTCCTGCTCCCTGAGTTTGTTCTTTCTGTTAAAATGGTAGCATGTAAGGCCCCTAGGTTGGGCTCTGGGATGTGAAATGGGGACATTGGGATGGATAAACCTGAGTATCTTAAAACCAAGGCCTGGCAGACACTTGTTAAAGTCTTTTGTTAGAGGTCACTTCTAAATTTACCTTGAGCAGAAGTGGACATTTTCTAGTACATAGACAGCTTATCATTTCAGTACATGCCATTCTCTGGTTCTCTGCCTGAAGGCTTTCTTTAGTGTTGTTGAGCTTGTGAAACCCATGTACAGAGCAGCTCAGAAATGATGGGGTGAAATGGTTCTGGGATAACCTTCAACCATCAAGGAAAGGGAGTTGGTGAATAAACATTTCAACTTTCCTGCCCCTTTTGTGGGCAACTGAGGCATGTTCTACAGCAGAGTTTCTTAACAAGGGGTCCATGAGCTTGAACTGAAATTCAAAAAAACATTATTCTTATGGGAATGTGTTGGTGTGAGTGTGATATATTTATTAAATAATACACAGTATAGTGTGGACTTAGTAAGAGGTCTGTGGTTTTTACATGACTGGCAAAGAGGTCCATAGAACAAAAATGGTTAAGAACACCTGTTCTACAGGGATCACTAAAGCAGGATGGAGCCCTGGCAGCTCACAGTGGCAACTTACTCAGAAATGTACATTTCATTGTATTTTTTTCTTCTCTACTTCATTTTCCCTATTTCTTCACCATGTGCAGGTAGTTTATTTGGGAAGTGATCCCAAGAATCACAATAATTTTTCTCAGGTCCACTTTTTGGGGGATCCAAACTAAAGCATCCAGATTCCCTTGCACCAGGAATGCAAAGAAGCCCCCTTCTCCTTGTCAGAGGGGTGCTGCCTCTTTTTGCCTGAAGACATATAGTGATTTCCTGAGGCAGGTGCCCTAATGTGGTATGCTTGTTTTCCTCAAAAGCTTCTTCCTGTCTCCAGGCCAATAAAGAGGACCAGGTCTCAGCACAGCTTTAGCAGGGAAGGACTATTCTTGAGCCAGATAAAAACAGCTCACATGCCAAAGGAATTACAGGACTTGGCTAATATATATTGCAGGAACCAGGAGAGCACTAGTAGGAGAGTATTCGAGGGAGTTTGATAAAGGAAGGAAGATTAAAGGTTGAATAAGGGGGAATTTATGGACACAGGCTCTTTCACTTATGACTTGGTCAATGTTCTGGCAAGAATACCTGCAGCCAGTCCTAAGCATTTGTTGGGATAATTCCTTTAAAATTTTTCCAGTGTGTTGTTTGAGTGGGCTGAGTGAGTATCACATGCTGTGATATCAGAGAAGCACTAGGGTAAGAAGGGAGTGAGGCCCCATGAGATGTAATAAGCTTGTACCTATGCAAAAGTGATGATTGCCTACATGGAATTGTACAGGGGCTGGAAGGAGAAGCAAGGCAGAAAAGAATTGAAAGCATCTGAAGTGATGCTTTAAGAGGTGCTCCACATATTATGGATTGTCTTCCTAGGATAGTTAATGAGCTCTAAACCAAGAGTTTGAGCTTTCATATGAAGAACTTTTCTTTAAAAAAAAACATTTTTTAAAAACTTTTTTAGAACAGTTTTAGATTTACAGAAAGATTGCAAAGATAGTACAGTATTCCCATATATATTGTACCCAGTTTCTCCTATTATTAGCATGTTATACTACATGGTACATTTGTTACACTTAATGGACCAATATTAATAATATTAATACATTATTACCAAATAAAATCCATACTTATTCAAATTTCCTTAGGTTTTATATAATGTCTTTTTTTATGTTCCAGGGTCCTATTCCAGATACCATATTACATTTAGTCATCATGTCTCCTTAATTTTCTCTTGGTTGTAACATTTTCACAGATTTTCCATGTTTTTGATGACCTTGACAATTTTGAATAATACTGGTCAGATATTTTGTAGAATGTCCCTCAATTTGGATTTGTCTCGTGTTTAACTCATGATTAGCCTGGAGTTATGGGTTTTCGGGAAGAAGACCACAGAGATAAAGTGCCATTTTCATCCTATTGTATCAAGGGTATATAAAGACATATCTTGCTTCATTGTACTGTGCTTTGCAGATTTTGTGTTTTTTTTTTTATAAAATTTTTTGAGGCAACCCTGCATCTAGCAAGTCTATTGGCACCATTTTTCCAACAACATATGCTCACTTCATGTCTCTGTGTCACCTTTTGGTAATTCTCACAATATTTCAAATATTTTCATTATCATTAGATCTGTTGTGGTGATCTGTGATCAGTGATCTTTGATATTACTATTGTAATTATTTTGGGGCGACATGATCCACGCCCATATATGATAGAAAACTTAATCCATAAATGTTGTGTGTGTCTGACTTCTCCACTTACTGGCTGTTCCCCGTCTCTCTCCTTCTCCTTAGGCCTCTCTGATCCTTGAGACACAACAATATTGAAATTAGTCCAGTGAATTATCTTACAATAACCTCTCTAAGTGTTCAAGTGAAAGGAAGAGTCACATATCTCTCACTTTAAATCAAAAGCTAGAAGCGATTAAGCTTAGTGAAGAAGACATGATGAAAGGCGAGATAGGCTGAAAGCTAGATCTCTTGTGCCAAAAGTTAGTGAAGTTGTGAATGCAAAGGAAAAGTTCTTAAAGGAAATTAAAAGTGCTACCTCAGTGAACACATGAATGATAAGAAAGCAAAACAGCCTTATTGCTGATATAGAGAAAGTTTTAGTGGTCTGGATAGAAGATCAAACCAAATACAACATTCTCTTAAACCAAAGCCTAATCCAGAGCAAGGTCTAATTCTCCACAATTTTATGAAGGCTGAGAGAGGTGAGGAAGCTGCAGAAGAAAAGTTTGAAGCTAGCAGAGGTTGGTTAATGAAGTTTAAAGAAAGAAGCCATCTCCATAAGATATAAAGTACAAGGTGAAGCAGCAAGTGCTGATATAGAAGCTGCAGCAAGTTATCCAGAAGATCTAGCTAAGAGCATTGATACACTAAAACACAGATTTTCAGTGTAGACAAAACAGCTTTATATTGGAAGAAGATGCCATCTAGGACTTTCATAGTTAGCAGAAGTCAATGGCTGGCTTAAACTATTCAAAAGACACGCAGACTCTTTTGTTAGGGGCTAATGCAGCTGGTGACTTTAAGTTGAAGCCAATACTCATTTACCATTCTGAAAATTCTAGGGCCCCTAATAATTAGTCTAAATATATTCTGCTTGGGCTCTATAAAGGGAACAAAAAAGTCTGGATGACAACACATCTGTTTATATCATGGTTTACTGAACATTTTAAGCTCACTGTTGAGACCTACTTCTCAGAAGAAAAGATTCCTTTCAAAATATTACTGCTCATTGACAATGCACTTGGTTACCCAAGAGCGCTAATGGAGATGTACAAGAGATGAATGTTGTTTTCATGCCTGCTAACACAACATGCATTCTGAAACCCAGGGATCAAGAAGTTATTTCAACTTTCAAGTCTTATTATTGAAGAGGTGCATTATGTAAGGCTATAGCTTCCATAAATAGTGATTCCTCTGATGGATCTGGGTAAAGTCAATGGAAAACCTTCTGGAAAGGATTCACCATTCTAGGTGCCATTAAGAATATTCGTGATTCATTGGAGGAGGTAAAAATATCAACATTAACAGGAGTTTGGAAAAAGTTGATTCCAACCCTCATGGATGACTTTGAGCGGTTCAAGACCACAGAGGAGGAAGTAACTGCGTATGTACTGGAAATATCAAGAGATAGAATTAGAAGTGGAGCCTGAAGATGGGTCTGAATTGCTGCAGTCTCATGATAAAACTTTAATGGATAAGGAGTTGCTTCTTATGGATGAGCAAAGAAAGTGGTTTCCTGATGGAGTATCTATTCCTGGTGAAGATGATGTGAACATTGTTGAAATGACAACAAAAGATTTGAATGTTACATAAAATTAGTTGATAAGGCGGTGGCAGAGTTTGAGAGGACTGACTCCAATTCTGGAAGATGTTCTACTGTGGGAAAAATGCTATTAAACAGCATCTCATGCTACAGAGAATCTTTCATGAAAGGAAGAGTTAAATGATATGGCAAACTTCATTGTTGTCTTATTTTAAGAAATTGCCACAGCCAGCCCAACCTTCAGCAACCACCATCCTACTCAGTCAGCAGCCATCAACATCAAGGCAAGACCCTCCACCGGCAGATTACAACTCACTGAAGACTCAGATAATGTTTAGCATTTTTTAGCAATAAAGTATTTTCTAATTAAGCTATGTACATTGTTTTTAGACACAATTCTACTGCACACTTAATAGACTATAATATAGTATATGCATATGTTTTATATGCACTGGGAAAGCAAAAAGTTTGTGTGACTCACTTTATTGTGATAGTCACTTTTTTGTGGTGATCTGAAACTGTACCCTCAATATCTCTGAGGTATGCCTGTACTATCAATATGACTTTTTGCTGTTGATGTTGAACTTGACCACCCGGCTGTGGTAGTGTTTCTCAGTTTTTTTTTTTTTTTTTACTGTAAAGTGACTCTTTCTCCCCCTTTCCATACTGTTCTCCTTGGAAGGAAGTCACCATGTACAGTGCATCCTTTTACTTTTATTCCATACATACAAGAACTTTGTCATATTGACCTGAAGTTCAAAATGCTCTTGAACCTGATACTCTATACCAATAAATAAACAAAACAAAACAATATATAAGGACTTATCTAAAAACCCATACCAAAGAATTATATTAGATTTTCTCTATCAAAGGATACTAACTTTCCCTGATGAAAATATGTTATAGACAAACTATAAATTTTTCCCCTTGGCAACCAGGATACTTAGAAGGATCAGTAAGTCTGTGCAATGCATGGTGTTCACCCTTCTATTTTTAACATTTCAATTTCCCAATGATTCCTGGTGCAAAATATAGCAAAGCCTGCACCACATCCGTTTGAGCCACTTCTGAGCTTACACAGTACTGTACTTCACAGCTGTGACCCAAGTCAGCTTGCATCACCTCCATCTTTGTCTCTGAATATTATGCCCGAGGTCTTCTAGGGTCTGAAGGGGTTTTCTCATCCCATGTACAAGTACAGCCAACAGGTGCAGGGGTGCTAACACTCCTGGGGACAAGCCTTAACCAACAGGGCACAGGAGACAATGCATAAATGTACCAGAACCCCATGCTTTAGGTAGACAGTTCTGAGAAGCATTCTGTATATTTCCTAGAATTCCCAGCAGAATAGAGCCCACATTACTTTGTGGTAGTAACCTCATTAATGCAAGCTTTCTCTTTGTCCCTGTCCTTCTCACTGTTCCATCACTTCTTTTTCTTTGAGTTACCTCTCAAATAAACTACCTGAACCCAAGTTCTTGTCTTTGTCTCTGAATCTAAGATTTGTGCCTATTTAGTGATCTCATCATAAGTTCTGCTACTTCAAATTATACCTGGTCTAATGAAAAATAATTCATTAACTTGTCTTGTTCAAATTACTAAAGATATCACTTTCATTCTTACAGATATGATAGCTAAGGCCCAGAAAGTTCAGTCAGCTTGTTTAAGGGCATAACTGGTGAAGACAGAGTTATGTTACAATGCATGATTAGAGCTAAGCTGGAAACTGAATATACAGGGTTGTTCTCGATCCTTCTAGTCATTGAAAATTAACAAGTCCCTCTGAAAGCATTGGCTTTGTTTCCAAAGTGACATCCTAGCTGGGAGTCAATATTCTTTCACATTCAATATTGGAATTATCAGAGGTCAATTATTCGTTCTGAGATAATCATGACCTTGTTTATTCTTTAGGACTTTTTGAAATACCGTCACTCTGAATATACATAGACTGAACTGTCCAATGATTCAGCCAATCCATGTATCAATAATCTTTAATAAATCTGTTAGGTTCTAACACAGCAGAACCTTTTACTTTAAGAAACTATTTTCCACACAATAAAGAATTCTAGAAATGTAAGAAGTAGATGTTCAATGTTCTCTTCGGTTAGTCCTGTAGCAAGAGGTGCTTGGCAGGGGTGGGGGTGGGGGGTGGGGGGGTACTGATCTACATGACTTTCTACTGTAGAACATCTATCAAGTTGTAGCTGTAAAGAAACCTGTCAAGAACCTCAAGCTAAAAAGATTCATCATATCAGCTGTGCTAACCCCTTAGGTATGTCATAGTCATGAATCTAACTCATAGATTCATTTAGCTCAGATGCTAAAGGACTAAACAAGGATAAAGAAGATTGCTGTTCCTGTACAAGTCACCTTATATCTTCATATCTTCTTCTATTTCCACTGCTATCAATGTGGTTTTATGTCTGCACATTATATACCTCCTATTAATCTGTCTCACCCCCACATCTGACTCATCCCACAGCATGTTAAATTAGTCTTTTTCAGACACTTTATCAACTAACTCTCCTGTTTAAACCTTTGATATCATCTTGCTTTGGGGATAGAGGAGATAACCACCTGGTCCCAACCTCTTCCTGTTTCTACTCCACAAGTAGTTGCGATCAGGTACTATATTTATTTCCAAGAATTTTTGGCACCTTTGGCTTTTGTCTTTGCTTAAAATATTACCATATCTGTCTACTAAAGGATTCCATACAACTCCCACAGCTTATTCAAGAGTTGCACCTCTGACATCTTTCCTCAAATGGTCCTCAGTGATTCCTCTTTATTCTAAACTTAAATAAATGCGGCCTTTACTGCTCATTTACACTTAACTATTGCCTAGTAGTCAAGCATGTCCATATCAGTCTCTCATTTCCATTACTTCAGAATAGTTAGAAAGGGGACATCCAACTGCATTAGCATGGCAATCAATAGAGAAGCATTGTCTCTCTCTATCAGCTCCCCTTCAATTATGTATAACTTAAGGAGGTCATACCTAAAGGCCAATGAGTTCCTCAGAAGATGACTGTTTTAAAGAACCATTTAATTATTTTCCCATTTTGAATAGATAGGCATGAATAATAATGAACATTCTTTGCATGTTTAAAGAGTACATATGAATATAAAAGGATTATAGCCTCAATTAGAATTAATAGATATTTCTTTTTGGTTGATAAGATTTACAAATATTTCAGCTTGCATGTGGACATGATGAACTATTTCAAACTACAAGTTCAAAATTTAAGAACCTTGAAAATCAATTTCCTTACATATATACATTTGGTAATGTGGTGGATGCTGTGATGCATTTGCCAGTTCCCTGTTCGAGAATGAAGAACTGAGAGTGTTGCAGGCAGATTGTCCTTAGCTATCAGCTTTCTTCAGGGATCCCTCCGAGGCAGAGAACAACCATGTCCAAGACTTTGACTACCTGGATTGCACTGTTTGAAGTTGCTGTGTGAGGAGTTGTCTGTCTTTCCTAATCCAATTTTTTTGGACTCTAAGGCGGCACCCACAGTTTGCCTCCTTCCTAGTGTCCGTCCACATCAGGAAGAAGTATCACTAGTTTGAACTATGACGACTGAGTTCCTTTGTCCTCAGTAGCCATTGCTGGTCCACAATAGCAAGGCAGTGACCACTCTTGACTTAGATCTCATCCCATCAGTTTCATGCTAACAACATGCTAACAACTCCAGGAAATGCACTAGATGCTACAGTATACTTCCTGAGCACAAATACAGGCTTTTTTCTTATTTTCATCCCTTATCACTTATGTGAGGTTTTGTTAAGGGTAGAGAAGGAGTTACACCTCTGAGCTCAAGTCATCTTACCCAAGAGCTTCTGAGGGTTAGTCTGGGATGAATGCATAAGTCACATTAAGTTTGACATGTTCCTTTCTTTGTTTTGTTTTGAACACGCCTGCCAGGATCTTTGAACAGAATCAAACGTTCATCCATACAGAAGTACAAAAGATAAGTTCTCCTCTCTACCACCCACAGTGGTGCATTTAGGGAAGTAGAGAATGCACTTAACCCCATCTAGACTTTTAGCCCCCAGCTCTGTGGGCATGCTTTCAAACATTACTATACCGCCCTTACTCTCCAAGCGCCCAGCCTTGCCAGTGCAATCAGTTTCTGGGAACATGATTGACCTACTTTTCTCTCCCATTCTGACTTCCTCTAAGCAGGCATACTTTTAACCCATGGCATATAAGTTTTCTGAAAAAGAATTTAGATACTCTACAAATGACTAGGTTAAATGTAAAATGGGGTAATTCTTCTTAAAGGATTTCCAAATAGGTAAAAAAACAACAACACGTGGATATTGCCACTAAGATACTGAGCATTGATGTCCTGTTTGGGTCTTGCAGGCTTTAGTCTCCAGGTATCCTTCAGGTCACGCTGCATTCCAAGGTTCAGATTCAAAGGATCCCTTCCTTTTATCTCCCTATGTCCTACCCCAGAGAATAAAAGGGTTTAGTTTTTTGTAAGAGAGGATAACGACTTAAGCAAAGGGTGTTTGTTGTGTCACCCTCTTTCCCTGTTTTCTGAAAATGCAACCTGCTTCTGGCAGACCCTGAGCTGAAGAAGAGCAGACAGGAGATTTTATTAGAGAGTGCTTTTTGGATTGTCAACTGTGGAAAGGAAGGGAAGGAAGCAGGGCTGGGCAGAGGGCGAAGTCTTTGGTCTTAGATTCTTTCCTCTCAAGGAAAAAGGCTCAGTTGATCCCTATGAAGAAATCTTTCTACAAATGTCTCATTCCTTTCCCCTTTAGTCAGGCATTTAAAGGATTCTCTTTGGTGGGCTGGGAAAATGGAAAAGGAAGAAGTCTTACTCCCAGATGGTTAATTTTTCTATTGGTACAGATTGAAGTATGTCTGTTTGCTGATTACTTTTGTTGCCTTGTTATCATATCTTCCAGAACTTCTCTTCTCTTCCCCATCTCTGTATTTCATCCTGATAATACCTCCTTTCTGGTTATCTGTCTTGTATGTAAGAAGTAGATAATTAAGAATCAGGCAAGTGTGTTCTGCCAATCTACAAATCCTTTCAGTGCTCTTGCCCCCATGGTTCTCTTTCCTGGATTTCTGTAGCACTGGCTCTTGGCTTGCAGTTTGACATGGAATGCAGCCGTTTTTATATCCAGTTCCAGCTGGGCTTGGTGGTTCCCTTGAGATGATATTGTATAGTTGCCTAAGCAGACAATTTGGCTGAACTGAAAAGAACATCCACCTGTCACACTTACATCCCCAGCAAAGAACCAGTGCATCTGAGCTGAGACAGGGTGCCATTGTCCTGGGAAAGGGGTGTATACTGCTTCAGAACCTGCCACTAGATACATCTCTGAACTTCTACAGATTCAGACCATGATATACACTAGGAATCTAAATTCCTAGGCTGTGTAGTTCGCAAATATTCTTTGTAGGCAGCATTGATGAGTTCAGGTGTATATGGGCACTGTGTCTTTCCAGGTGGCCCTGGGGCTTCTTGTTTCACCTGTGGGTTGTTAGGGTATGAGGCTTTAGAATAGTGGGATCTGTACGTACTGTCTTTCATCTAGCCTGCAGGGATAGTTTGAGGGGTCCGTATTTTTTAAGAAGTTGCACTTTTAGTAAACCAACTACCTCATTTGGTCTTCTGAATATTAAGCCATATACTTTGTATATGTCAGTGTCATATTGGAAACTATCTTCTATTTTTGAATGGCACTCCAGGTAGTAAATATAACTTTCCATTTCATAACACCCCTAGTTAAAAAGGGCTAATTGTATTATTAGTATATTGGAAAATGACCAAATTCTAGGACATTTATTTCAAGACACCTGAAACTATCCTCTCTCTAGACCAGGGCTTCTTAACAAGGGGTCTGTGAGCTTGAATTGAAATAAAAAAAACAAAAACAAAAACATTATTCTTGTGGGGACGTGTTGGTGTGATGTATTTATTAAATAATACACGGAATAGTGTGGACTTAGAAAGGGGTCTGTGGTTTTCACCTGACTGGCAAAGGGGTCCATGGAACAAAAAAGGTTAAGAAGCCCTGCCCTAGAGGAAATGGTATTTACTCTTTCTTCATGTACCTAGCCATTCAGTTAGAATGCTTTCTACCCTGGCTAAGCAAAAAGAATATGGCAAGACTGAGGCCTGGACCTTCTGTCCTTGATAAAGTGGACCACTTGTGTGCTGGGAACTTTATAGGCAACAATACTTGATTATTTCTCTGGCTGCCTGGCAGAAGAAATATCCCCAGATGGCTGTGGCAGGGACAGGTCATAGCTTGTGCCGCTGGTCTCTCAGATACCATTTTTTCTCACCAGGAGATAGAGGAGTGATTCAAGGAGAACTGCAGGAGGCCTTCACAGGCTGAGAAAAGACATTTTGCCATAGTCTGGCTTGGTGTTCCAGAGTGAATGGGACAGTGTCATTTCCCTTGTTTGATTACCAGTTATTCATCCTGTTCTTAATAGGTCTCAGAAGAACAAGCATGGTCATCACTGTCAAACTTAGTGTGGTAGCACTAGAGCCCAGAAAAAGCTCTTCCCGATATGTTACCACCACTTCCTAATTTCTACTATATTAAAATTTTAAACAGCTCTATTAAAGTATAGTTGGCATATAATAAGCAAACTCTCCATAGTCAATGTATGTCAATACATTTTGACACAAAGAAACCATCACCACAATCAAGATAATGAACGAATCCATCATCGCCTAAAGTTTCCTTGTGGTGCTTTGTAATTCTTCCCTCCCACTGATTTGTTTTCTGTTACTATTGAGTAGTCTGAATTTTCTAGAATGGAGTCATATAGTATGTACTCTTTAAAAGAAATCTGGCTTCTATTATTCAGCCTAACTATATTGAGATTCATCAGTATTGTTGTATTAATAATTTATTCCTTTATATTACTGAGTAGTATTCACTGTATAGATAGATACATCATAATTTACCCATGCACCATTCACTTATTGGGGGATATTTGACTTGTTTCCATTTTTTGGCTATTCCAAATAAAGCTGCTATGAACATTTGTGTACAAGCATTGTACACATATGCTTTCCATTTGTCTAGGCAGAATACCTAGGAGTGGAATGGCTGGATTATGTTTAACATTTTAGGAAACTGCCAAACTGTTTACCAATTGTACAATGTGGTTGTACAATTTTACCTTTCCATGGGCAGTGTTTGAGAGTTAAAGGTGCTCCATAGCCTCACCAACACTTGATATGGATCATGGCTAGAAGGGCAAAAGTGAGCTTTATTCGTACCACTCCTGCTTGGACTCAATTCTGAAGGCACCATTTCTATCTTGTAAGGTTGGGCAGGCTGAGCAACAATCCATTGTGACTTACTGCGTCTGACAGAACCCATCTCATGACAGATGAGATAAATAGTCATTTGGTATTCCATGGTCAAGAATTCCATCTCTACTTAGCCCCGGTAACACATCAGGAACTATTTATCAAAGGCTTATAATTCTCTGCTGCAGATGACATCATCTTACTTCAGAACCCCAAAAGCTTCCAATAAACCCACAATAAAACATTTCCTATCAATGACACATCCATTATGATCAGGTCTGCTGAATCATCTCACAGAAGAGATAAAACTGCTTGTACCACAGTCTGGACCTTCCGAAGAGTACTTTCTTACCCTAGGCATCAATTAAAACAGGCAACCTTTTGTGTCACATGGTTTATAGGACAGACCATTATTGTAGTTATGGGATATTTGTTCCTGAAACCCAAAGAGACTGCCCAGGCTTCATGTTTCCTTCTATGTGGCAGGGCATGAAAGATGCAGCAATTTGTGTTTTATTTACAGATGTCATTGACCACTGAATCCCTAGAAACTTCACTAAAATAATATATTCTTGAATCTTGGAAGGGTTTTGCTTTTGTCTTGTGGATAACATGGTTCTTAACACAGCTTCCAGGATAAACTAGCTACCTCTTGCAATATACTGCCTGATCAGCATGTGTCATTGATATAATGGATCAATTTGATGTTCTTCAGATGGTCCAGATCACTTGTGACAATTTTATGGCAGAGAGGGAGCATTATCATAGTAGATAAATGTATTTTTGCATCCATGTGAATGCAGTTTTTCCCAGGGCTGATTTTTTATATTCTTTCCTGAAATGGAAAGAGAAAATACATTAATCTAATCATGGCTGCATACTCTTTACCCCTTAATCTGCTCTGGCAAACATTACATCCATCACAGCAACCACAATTATGGTTTCTACATGGCTAAGCTTGCAGTATTATACAGTCATTTTCACGATTCGTCTCCTTTCTGCAGGGCCCAGAATGGTGAACTAAATAGAGTATAACATTCCCATCCTTAAGAACTTGAGGCAGTGGTCCCTAATATTTATCATCCCACCTGGAATGCAATATTATTTTTGGTTCACTCTCTTGACTGGGGTGGGGGGATGCAATTTCAAGGCTTCCACTTGACCCTCTCAATTTTGGTAGCTCTTCCATCACAGGTCAAAGATTCAATGTGGGGATTACTCCAGTTGCCAAATTTGTCAATATTAATTATCCATTTGGGGACTGGAGAAATGACTACCAGATGTAAGTTGTATGTTAGCCACCACTCCATTTATTATCTGTTCCCTGAATGCTTTCTAACAGGGACTGTTGGTAATGCTTTGAGTGTCAAAGTATAAATGTTGACTTAGAATCTGTGTCCAACTGTCTTATAGAGAAAGAGAATACCCAGGCATTTTGGTGGATAGTCACCTTAGTAAATAGCTATTGGTCTCTTTGAGGCAAGAACTGGAGAACCATTACAGTATATACTTGCCATGGCTTTGCAGGAAACTTCCCCCTGGGGACCACTTCATAGTCAATGGTTTCAAGATCTGAAAGTTGGATCATCACTGGCAACTGAGCAAGGGATTGTGAGTTTTTATTGTGTCAGCATCCCTTAGCTTCCTGATTTTCCATTCTTGCCTTCTTCTGATTCAAGATGTTAAGCAGCACCCTCACTAGCCACCCTTCTATTTGGCTCCTTAAGGACACCATGTTCTATTAAGCATCTCTACATCTTTGGCTTAAATACTGCAGTGGATCCTAAAGTAACTCTTTGTAGCTGGTGCAAATTCCTTCTTGGAGGTAGGTTAGAATGCATCTCAATGCTGCCATATAGCCCAATATACCAAACAGAGCAAAGCCATGTGAAATAGTACAACTAGAGGAGGCTGATGACAACTTGTGCTATTATTATTATTATTTTCTAAAGATTTATTTATTTCTCTCCCCCTGCTGTTGTGTGTGTGTGTGGTTTTTTTTTTTTTTTTTGTTTTGTTTTGTTTTTTCACTGTGTGTTCTTCTGTGTCTGCTTATCTTTTCTTTAGGCAGCACTGGGAAGCAATCCTGGGAACTTCTGGAGTGGGAGAAGTGCTCAATCTGTTGCACTTCCTCAGCTCCCTGGTCTGCTGCATCTCTTATTGTCTCTCCTCTGTGTCTTTTTTTTTTTTTTTTTTTTTTTTTTTTTTTTGCGTCATCTTGCTGCACCAGCTCTCTGCTTGGGCCAGCACTCCTTCACGGGCCAGCACTCCATGTGGGCCAACTCACCTTCATCAGGAGGCCCCGGGAATCAAACCCTGGACTTCCTATATGGTAGAAAGGAGCCAATTGCTTGAGTCACATCTGCTTCCCTGTGCTATTATTTTTTAATCAAGGAAATTCAAGAGCAACAAACTCCCTAGAGCTTAAAGGCATGATTTTTCTAAATAAAGTATTTAGTAGATGAATGAATGAAGTGGTTAATTATCTTCTAGGCCACTAATTTGTTTCTCAGAAGAAATTTTTTAAAGCACAGAGTAAAAAGGTACAGGGAAATAAATATCATAAGAGAAAAATAAGAGATTTGGAAGATAGATCTAGGAAACTAACATAAGTAAGAGATGTTACACTGGATGTTGGTGGATATGTACCACTGATATAGAAGAAAGAAAATTAAATAAAATTTCCATGAAATGAAGAATGAACTGCATTTGAAGATTTGAAAGGACTCACTAAATTCCAGGATTATTGAGAAAAGATCTACTTATATACATCTTAATAAAACATTTCTGAACTCCCAGGACAAAAGAAAGCCTTGAAAGGTGCCAAGTAAAAAATACAAGTTACTTAAAAAGAAAAAAACAAAAACAAAAAATGGATGGCAATATTGTAGATGCAATGTCACTTTCTCCTAGATTCCAACTGACAGAATATCTTGATTCCTAAGTACAACCATCAATTTCAAGGGCCTGGTGTATTGGTTTGTCCTCCTTCACTAGACACTGTCCATGTATTCTAGGGATTCTTGCTGTTCTATTAGAGAATGATGTAGTAGGACTTTCCAGGATGGGAATGCAATATTCTTTTGGTTATTGTGTGGGTCTCCACCCACTGAGACCATACCCCATGACCACTTGAACATCTTCATATTCTATAAAGGCATGCCCCAGGTGTACCCCTCCCCACACATCCCCCCATCACTGACACCCTGCATCAGTGATCCTCTCCTGCCACAGTTGTGACCCTTCTGCAATCCAAAACCTCCCCCAAAACAAAGACAAAACAATAAATGAATAAAAGTAATAAAATAATAAAATAATAATGAAAAACAAAATACAAAAATTAAAAATAATAAAAAATATTAAAAAATTAAAAATTTGTGTGTCTTTCATCATTACAAGATATGTTATCTTTTATGTACAGTGACAACTTCTTTTGCCTAAGAGTTACCTCCTGAAAGCCTCTTTGTTGCCCAAATGTAGTCTCTTTCTAAGCCAAACTCAGCATAAAAACTCACTACCTTCCCCTCCAGTGTGGGATATGACTCCCGGGGATGATCCTCCCTGGCACTGAGGGATTATTACCAAGTGCCAACTAATGATGCGTTTGGAAAAAGACCTAGACCAAAAGGGGGAAATATTAAATACAAATGAGCTTTTATGACTAAGAGATTTCAAAGTGAGTTGGGAGGTCATTACAGAGATTATGTTTCTGCACATCTCAGGAGGATCTCATTGAAAGCCACAGTAAACAGTGCCTCAAGCAGGGGTCCTCCTGTGGGCTCTAGAGACATCTAGACACTATAGACAGGGCAGACTATCTCAAGAATTAGGCACCCTGTCAGTTGGCCTTACCTTGGAATATGTTTTCCCTATATATGGCTCTTCTCCTTATATTTGAACCTATAATTAACATTATAATCATTAAATATATGTACCAGAGACTTAAGTCTTTGTTCTGTTCATATGCCAGTTGAGCTCTGAATCTCAGCAGAGTTGCAACATCCAACTTCCTGTTCATCAGACTCACCCTGGACAACTAACAAAATGATGACAATGGACAACACCCATCCCCCAAAACAGAGAGTATCTACAACTGCAAGCAAGACAGTTCCATCCGTCTGCCTCATGGGATCTAAGACCCCCCTCAATCAGAAACAGAGTGGGCATCACCATCCTAAAATCCTCAATATAGAGGAATGAACAAACATAAGGTAGAATGCAACTATGGACTAAAGTAGACTTATTATTTTAGCAATGGAAGAACTTGTAACAGTGATATAAAGGCAGTGGTCACCAGAGTTTCTGAGGGGAGGGAGAGGGAAGAATAGCTATAACATGGGGCATTTTTGGGATATTGGAATTGTTTTGAATGACATTGCAATGACAGATACAGGCCATTATATATTTTGTTAAAACCTATAACAATGTGCAGTTGAAAGTATAAACTATAATGTATATGATAATCCATGGTTAGTAGCAATGCTTCAATATGTGTTCATCAATTGTAACAAATGTACCACCACACTAATCAAAGATGTTAATGGAGAAAAGTGTGGGAGGGGAAGGAGGCTGGGTATATGGGAATCTCTCTATATTTTCAATGTGTCATTTATGTAATCTAAAGCTTCTTTAAAAATAAAAAAAAAAATTAAAAAATAAGAATATCTCAGCTCCAAATAGGACTCTTGGCATGCAGTCCTTTTATCTCAGAGGGAACAAAAGAAGATCTCAGAATGTAGACATATCCACTAATATCATATATTTACTGCATCTGAAGAAAATATTTGAAAAGAATCACCAAACCACTAAACAAGAGAGGAGACCAAGATGGGGAAGATATAGAAAGGAAATAGTGGAGAATGATAACCTTTGCAATATAATTAAATCCTGGATAATAGGGTATCTTGGAATGTATATCATAAATAAATACTAAACAAGGACAAACTGTAATTTCTTATAGACTTTAATTGAAATTATAAAGCTATCTCAGCAAAATCTAGAAGTTATCAGTGGAGACTGGAGGGAGATGAATACAATGAGAAGAGAAAGGAAAATCATTCAAAATTCTTATGGCCAAAGGTTGTAGAAAGAAAAGGTAAAAGAAGGAAATGAAAGTATTCTATGGGTCTTATCTTATTAGAGGTGAGGTAGCAAACATTTGCTTTATTAAGTTCTTCTTATTTTCATATAAACAACTGTTTCATTATGAGTTTACAGAATGATATGATAAGCATCAATAAATTGGGAAAGTATGTAATGAATAGCAAATTGATCAACCCAGAAAAAATATTGGAAAAAAGAATGTAAGTAAAGATGAAAGGAATTGAGTTAAGTATTATTCATTATATTAAATGTACTAGACTTAATTCTCCCTTTAAAAGATAGCCTGTCAGACTGGCTTAAGAAAATAAAAGCCAGCAATATACCTTCTACAAGTAATACCTGAACCAATGATATAAGTTAAAAATAAAAGGATTGGTAGTGGATAAGCACCTGCTTCCCATGTACGAGGTCATGGTCAATCCCTGGTACCTCCTTAAAAAAATAAAGGTATGGGCAAAGAGAACCCTGGCAAATATGCCAAATGTATGCTATAGACCAGTTAGTGGTAATAGTCTGATAATAGTATCTCATAATCTGTAACAAATGCTCCACAACAATGTAGTGTGTTGATGGAGGAGTGGTGTATGGGAATTCCATACATATTCATGATTGTTTTGTAAGTTCACAACCTCTCTAATAAAAAAATATTTTAAGTACAGAAAGCAGTGGTGGAAATATCAATAATAGCAATGCCAAGGATAAAAGACATATCATGCATTTTATGCATTTGCACGAATATATGATGCCTCTGATAGAACATCATTTAAGAAGTCATAAACATATGTATGAAATATATATACATATATATTTATATGTACATATTCAAACTTATATAGACTTCAGTATATCTCTTATAATAATATAGAATACAGTAAGGGCATAGCAACTACACTGATTTTTCTGTAACTATTCCAGGGATATGACAACAATGGATATCATCTAAAGACTTTCTCATAATAAAATCTGTCATGATTTTGGCCACACACAAAGCTAGGAGCTAATCCCAAAAGATTTTTTCTTCTTTATCACTTTACTTCTAATTGGTTAGAAGATAAATAATTTTCCTATTCATGCATGGGAGAGAGTAATCTAACCTTTTTGAGTCTTTGCCTTAAGCTTACATTTGACTGGAAAAGAGAAGCACAGAACTGTTTCTACTACCTCACCTTTTACGTACTATATCAGTTTCAGGAGGTTCAGCACTTGATGAAATAGTTTCATGAAGTTAAGAGGGTCTTTTAGATCATGCAGGGAAATCATTCATTATGCTATTTACAGGGCTATTACCACGTCCCAATATCTAACTAATAGATTCTAACATAACTTCATATTGGGAGATGGCTGTGTATTTTGATAATTCCATATACTAAGGAATAACAGGAGGAAACTGAGAGGCCCAGATGATAAGTGGGAGAGGTAAGATCAAAAGGTGTGGGAGGTGGGCAACATGGGAATCCCAGTGGGTTCCGTGTAATATTTTGGGTAATCTAAGCACCTCTTAAAATATATTTATATATATACATAAATAACATTTTTGTAAGCAAATGCACATATATGCATATATATTTATATATCATTTTGCAAATGTCGGTATGTATTGTGAAAATTTTGATTTTTACCCATAAAAAAAAAAAAAGTTGTCTTTACAAATGAGGAGTCACTAGGTGTTTTTACAAAAACTCTTAGAGCTATTAGGATAAAAAAGAGATAACATTCATAGGACAGCTGCATTCTGTATAGTTTAATTCAGAACCAATTAGATACCTATAAAGCAGCAGAAAGAAATTTGGTGTATTCAAACATTAAGAGGCAAAAAATTTCCACATTTCCATTCTGCATGAATAGGACTGCATCAGTGGATCATAGAAGAAGGCCAGGTTCTTCTGGGTCAGTCAAGTATCAGTTAGATGAAAGCACATGGCAAAAGTGCTTCAGAAGAGAAGAGGTTGTGAATAAGGTTTTCATTTACCCGTATCTAGTTAGGAAAATATTTTGGATTCAAAATGCCACTATTCTTCTTGGGATCTGGAGAACTCCATTATGGAACGACTTGAAGGTTCTTCAAAGAAATCTGAGTCACACCTTCTTATTCATGCTAATGTGGTTCTCTATCATAGCCCCAAATTCTACCATATTCAATCCTAGAGATACTTCTAAAGTGCTATAGTAGTAATTGTTTGGAAACTGACCTACCTTCCTTAGCAGAAGGGACTTTTAGAAACAAAGTTTTCAATTTCTTAGTTGTAGGGAAGTAAAGAAAGGTCAAGTTCATAACTACATCTAGTATGGCTGCAACCAGTGAGTAAAGGAGTTAAGGGAATAAATGTGGAAACTCTGGGTGGCTATGGCCTTGTACTTCTATTTGATAATGAAGAATTAGTCCTGAGATTTCTGCACACATCCAGATGGACTGGATGGAGCAGCTGTGGTGTTGAGATCCAATCTCGGTCCTCGGTAGAAGGCCAAGCTTACCCATTCCCAGTTGTTGGCTGCCAGCTGTATTTACATACCATGATTTACCAAACTACTTGTCTGGCAGGCCTTAACTATGTGATAAATCCTGTCAAGACAGGATATCCTGCTTACAGAATGCTAGTTACAGGCATTTGTACAGTGAGATGGACCCAAAGTAAAATCCTGGGAATTACAGTCCATCTCAAATAAATACAGACAACGCTTTTACTTTGTACCAAGAGAATGTAGGTGACTTGGCCATGTTCCAGCAGGCAGTGGAGAATGCAAGGAGAAGGATAATCATTCCTAGCATGGCTATATCTTAAACCCCAAGCATGTGCTTGATACAATTGCCAACGGATCATAGTAAGATCCATCTGCTTCTGTCCTGCCAAGAGGGCTGTGTACCCACCAAGAACTATAAAGGCATACTCTTGGGATATGTATCAGTCCAAACCAGTAAGGGTACATCACCCTGGCCAAGAAGGAAGAGTGACTTATTAGTGATTATCATTCTTACAAAAATGCAGGAACACCAGAGGCAGAACTGTAATTTCCACAGTATCTAAGTCTATTCTCATTTTTCATAGACCTAAATTGGGCCACCCCTTTACAAGTGAGACCCCTCTGTCCTACTGAGGGACTTCCTTACTATAGGATCCCCACATGAGGCAGCAGCTATGTCCAAGTTCTTCTCCATAATATAAATGCTCTAGGTTTGCTTTGATCCATAATAATACAGTATATTCTTCTATGTGCTTCCTTGAATCTTGACATAATAAGTCATTTGATTGCCCATCTGATATTCCTCATGCTTTATAGATTACCTCAATGGCATTCAGCATCCTGGAGTCCTCCTTTCTCTCAGCTCTGACCCAAGTGAAGGGGGTAGGATCAGTGGGGGATAGGAATACTGAAACAGATGCATTTTTACCCTACTGAAGTGAAACGACCTTGAAGGATCTGAAGGTGACTAGCCTCTCCATAGTCCTAGGAAAATACGGTGTCTTAGTTTGCCCCAATGCAAAGTACTGTAAATAGGTTGGCTTTTATAAAGGAGGTTTATGTGGGGTAAGAGCTAATGGGTCCTAGGTCATTAAATGTCCAAATCAAGGCACCATCAGAGATGCTTTCTCACCAAGGTTGTCTGCTGGCAGATCCTGTAGTCCTACCACATGGCAAGGCAAGATAGTAGCCAATCTCTGCTGAAGTCCCTGCCTTCCTGACTGGGCTCACCATCTTCATGGAGCTCAGCTATGGGCAATCAGGCATAAGGCTTGTCCCTTTCTGGACCTCTTCTCTCAGCCTTGGCTGCTCTGCTTTCTCCCGAGTTTCAGCTGTATATGATCAGGCATTTGGCTAGTCTCTTAATCCTTGAACTGCTCCTTGGGCCCAGCCCCTTAGGGGCCTCTTTCTGTGCCTCTGTGCTCTGTTGATTCCAAACTCCAGGACCTCTCTAGCTTCTTGCAGTCCTCTGTCTCACATGGAAGGGTCAAAATGACAGCTGTCTTTCTCTGTGTGTTTCTCTTGGTGTCTCCGTTTATATAAGGATCCAGTAGTAGAGTGGAGACACAATCTGGGTTAAACCTCACTGATGTAGTCCAATCAAAAGTGATCTAATCAACTCATCTAATCAAGAGGCCCCTTAACTAAATCCAATGCAACCAAAGGGTCTCACATCCATGGGAGTGGATTAGTTCAAAAACAATCTTTTCTGGGATTCACCAAATTCAAACTGTCATAAATTGGAATGAGCTCATCCCCTACTAAAGCTGACAGAAAGTACTTATTATGACTTGCCAGGACAGAAGCAGCTACAAAGTCAAGAATACATGAGAAACCACAAGAATGGTTCTCTGGTACCTAGAGAGTAGCCTCAGTTAGGGATGTTGGTATTTTGAAAGAAGAACATGGCCAATGCCCTTCAGTCAGAGCTTATGGAACATATATATGGTAGGTAGCAGGGCATAGGCAAAAACGAGAAAGGGAAGAACAGGGCTAACATGGTGAGATATTTGAGGTACCAGTTGGGGCCTGAGGAGGGAAAAACAGGGCTGGTAGCACAAGTTCAAATTCCATGACACTTCTGCATGTGTGGATTGATAATGCCTTGCCTATAAATCTCAGATATTTGTCTTGGCAGCTAAGATGTTATTACAAAAGCATTTTGCTATGGCATTTTCAATCTGTCTTAGGTTCAAATTTTTCATAAGTGATGGAAGTCCATCCACAGGATAAATTACCATCACTTAAATTTTGGCACATTTTTCAGTCTATGGAGAGCAGTAAAGGAAATGAAGCAAATGGCTAGCATCAGAATGTATATCTTCAGCACAAGAGAATTCATAAGCACTGCAGTTTGGACAGAAAGAATGTAGCCAAAATGGCAGGGTTAATGTAAGAAAGTATTCATCCAGTTTGGAAAAAACCAAACTGGTTCCATAATACCATCTAGATTTGCTTTCCCTCCTGTTCTGTGTTAACGCTCCTTTCCTCCTTCCCATAACTAAGGCTTTGTCATCACTACAGATATTTTATTTTTATTTTCATTTTTTTTTATTTGAGAAGTTGTGAGTTAACAATACCATCATGCATACCATACAGGATTCTCATACATTGTCCCACGACTAGCACCTTACATTTTTGTGACACATTTGTTGCAAGTGATGAAAGAGCATCATCATAATATTATTGTTACCTATAGTCCATAGGTTATATTTGGTGTGTTTTCCCACAACCATCTTATTATTGATACCACGTATTAGTATTGTACATTTGTTATAGTTCATGAGAATCTGTTTTCATATTCTTTCTGTTAATTATAGTCCATCATTCGCCATGGGGTTCACTGTATTATGTGGTCCCCTGCCTTGTGCAATCCATCCAAAGTGAACACTCAGTGGCTCTCAGTTTCATGAGGAAGTTGTGCTGTCATCAGCTTAGTCCATTTCAGAATGTTTTCATTACTTCACAAGGAAAAATCCCATCCCCCTTATACCCGCCTCCATTATTGACTCTTAGCATTGATATAGTACCTTCTTTGCCATTGCTATAAAAATATTTCAATATTACTGTTAGCTATAGTCTATACATTACATTAGTTAATTTTCCCATGTATCTCCATATTCTTAACACCTTGTAAAAGAGGAATATTCTTGTATTTGTACTATTAACCACAAGCATCATCCACCACTGAAATCACTGTTATACAGTCCCTAGATTATCTCTAGCTTTCTTTCACTTGACCTTAACCTCCCTCGACTACCCTTTTAGCCACAAGCACATATATAAATCAGCTGTGTTGATTATACCACTATGTGTTACCACCAACTCTAACCATTTCCCCACATTTACAATCCCACTGATTAAACATTCTATGTATATTCAGCATCAACTTCCCCTTTTCAACCCACTTTCTATTGCCTAGTAACCTATACTCTAGAGTTTACCTCCCTGAGTTTTCTCATTGTATTTAGTCCATATTAGTGAGAACATACAATATTTTTTCCTTTTGTGTCTAGCTTATTTTACCCAACATAATGTCCTCAAAGTTCATCCATGTTGTCATATGCATCCTGATTTCATTTCTTCTTACAGCTAAATAGTATTCCATCTTATGTATATACCACATTTTGTTTATCCATTTCTTGGTTGATGGACTGGTTCCATATTTTAGCAAATGAACATAGGTGTGCAAATGTCTGTTCAGATCACAGTTTTCAGTTCTTCTGAATATATCCTAGTAGCAGGATTGCTGGGTTATATGGAAGTTCTATATTTAGCTTCCCAAAGAACTGCAAAACTATCCTCCACGAAGGTTGCACCGTTTTTACATTCCCAACAGTGAAGGAGCGTTCCTTTCTCCACATTCTCTCCAGCACGTGTAGTTTTCCGCCCTTTTAATAACTGACATTTTGTAAGGCGTGAAGTGATTTCTCATTGTAGTTTTGATCGGCATTTCCCTATTAGCTACCATCACTACAGATATTTTTATGGTAATTTCCAATTTGGGGATTAAGTAAGTATAATCTACCCTTTATCTCTTGAACCAAAATCAAAAGACCCCTTTCTTCATTAACGCTTTCTCCTTCATAGACACAAATGAGGTTAGATCATTACAGATTAGGCTTGGATAATATTATCATCAGGCCATGATCTCTGTCCTCTGCCCATGATATTAACATACGTACACATCATATGAGAAATTTGGGAGATATTGGCATTATGACATAGTAGGAAGCATTTGGAATCATACTTGTATCTAGTCTGAATTCATAATTCTTTCCTGATACTTAAGGAAAGTGCCTCATCTTCAAGTGACTTGATAAAAATAAGTGAAGTTTCTATCTATCTGTAGGATCATTTGGAGGAATAGTAGATATAATGAAGTGAGTACTTAACAGCATGGCTGAATGTACATGAGATTATGTTAGTTCTAAGCAAGGAATCCACATGTCCTGCAAATTTGAAGTGGGTATTAGAACATGCAGAGACAAAGCCAGAATGCAAACATTCCTGGTGCTGGGATTTGGCTTAGAAGGGTTTCTGGTTTTAAATCCCCTTTTAAATCCCCTTTCCCTCCAAACCACAGAGGAGAGGAGTTATTCCAACTAATAGGATCACCTCATCTGTAAGCAAAATTCTTAATTCAGATATCTCTGGAGCACCTTCCACAAGGTGCTCCTGGTATTAGTACTACCTGTACCACTCCTTATCCTAAGTTATACTAAGTTAACTATACAAATGGGGAGGACATCAGAGGTTTTGCTGTCTCCTGTTAGAAACATTCTCATTCTGTTGTCCAAAAGAGGATTTTCAAAAGATCTCGGTCTCATCTCCATCTGAAGCACTCCAAAATACCGACAGAGATTTCAGTATCCTTCCTTCCTTTTTCATGGTTGATGATAACTATGTGTAAGAGTGATGTGTGAAGCACTGTAGGCTTCTTCCAGAAGGCCAAAGAGAACAAGGTCACAGCCATTAATCAACAATGGGATGACCATTGATGAGGCAGATGTGAACACAGAACCAGCACTGGTCTCCTCTGAGACTCAAATAGAGACTCTAGACCTTAAGTCAATCAAACCAATGAACTTCTGACTACAATTTTTCTTCTGTGTATCACACCATATTCCAGTAGTAGTCTCTTTCATCAGCTCTGCAACCTATCTCACCAACAATCTGAGATAAGTGACATAAGTGATTATTGGAAGCCAGTTCCAAGAGATTATTTAGTGACCATGTAAAATAGGAGGTATACCAGATGCAGAGTGCACTAATGGAGATTCATGAACCAATTCCATCTAGCATTTAGTCTAATAGTATTCTTCTCTTCTCAGAAATACCGTTAGGTATCAAACAGCAATTTGTGGGGAAGGAAAGATATTTTGGCATGTTCTACCTTAAATCTAGATCATGCATTCTCAAGAGGAGTGACATCATCTCCAAGGGGGTGAAAATTGATTCTTGAGGAGCAAAGAAGGTACTAAAATTTTATCTATGAAAGTATAAAGTACATAAAAAATACATATAGAGTGTGTGTGTATATATATAGGTTCCTTAGGTAATGATAATGATAAAAAAAAAGTTTGAAAAACACCAATCTAGATTATGACGACTATTTTTCAAACATTTCTGTAGGTTTACAGCAGAATCATAAGATGGAAAGTTCCCATGTACCACCCTATTATTAACCACTTGCATTAGTGTGGTACATTTGTTACAATTAGTGAAAGAACATTTTTGTAATTGTACTGTCAACTATAATCCATTGCTTACATTAGGGTTCATCATGTTGTACAGTCCTATGATTTTTTAAAACATTTTATTCTGGTAACATAAAAAATGACATTTTTTCTCATTCTAGAACTTCTGCTTTTATTTTTTTAAACATTTAAACAAATCAATTTTATTGATACATATTAATACGGCATACAATTCATTCAAAGTGTACAATCAATGGTATTTGGTATAATCACATAGTTGTGTGTTCATTACTTCAATCATTATTAGAGCATTTTCATTATTTCAATAATAATAATAAAACAGACAAATAAACAAGAAAATTCCTCACCTCTCAGTCTCTCTATGTCCCCTTGCTGTACATAGCTGCTATTTCTGGCTATTCTTGCAAAATTATTTGTTTATTAAGAAGTTTTATTGAGATATATTCACACACCATACAATTTATCCAAAGTGTATAATCAATGACTTTTAGTATAATCAATTTATTGTACAATCATGACCTCAAATATTTTAGAACAATTTCATTGCTCCAAAAAGAAAGACTCCACACCCATTAGCATTCCTCCCCAGTTGTATATAACCACTAATCTAATTTCATCTTTATGATATAAATCAATCATCAATCAATCAATCAATCAATAAATCATATTTGCACTTCAATAAATGGAGTCATACAATACTCTATGTCTGTTTTCCTTCACTTAGTATAATGGTTTCTTTGGTCTGATATTAACATATTGTAGTATTAACCTACATTTTTTTCAGCTTCAAAGGAAAAGTGTCTTATATGTGCAATTTTACCCATATTCACATTTCACATAATATATTAATATATTCATAATAGTGCAATCATACAGTATTTGTCCTTTTGCGTCTGACTTTCTTCACTCAACATAATGTCCTCCAGGTTCATCCATGTTGTCATATACTTCATGACCTCATTTCTTCTTACTGCTGCATGATATTCCATCATGTGTATACACCACAATCTGTTTATCCATTCTTCAGTTGATGGATATCTGGGTTGTTTCCAACTTTTGGCTATCATGAATAATGCTGCTATGAACATTGGTGTGCAGAGGTCTATTAGTGTCACTGCTCTCAGTTCTTCTGGGCATATACCTAGCAATGGTGTTGCTGGATCTCATGGAAAGTCTATCTTCAACTTCCTTAGGAACTGTCAAACTATCCTCCACAGTGGCTATACCATTCTACATTCCCACCAACAGTGAATAAGTGTTCCTATCTCCGCATCCTTTCCAACATTTACAGTTTTCTGACTTTTTAATAGTAGCCAGTCTAATAAATGTGAGATGATATCGCATTGTAGTTTTGATTTGCATTTTCCTAATTGCTAGTGATGTTCAACATTTTTTCATGTCTTTCTTTGCCATTTGTATTTCTTCTTTGGACAGTTGTCTTTTCAAGTCTTTTGCCCACTTTAAAATCAGATAGTTTGTCTTTTTATTGTTGACTTTATATATCATGGATATTAAACACTTATCAGATATGTGATTGCCAAATATTTTCTCCCATTGAGTCAGCTGCCTTTTCACCCTTTTGACAAAATTCTTTAAGGTGCTAAACTGTTGGATTTTGAGGAGGTCCCATTTATCTATTTTTTCTTTTGTTGCTCATGCTTTGGGTATAAAGTTTAAGAAACTATAGCCTACCACAAGACCTTGAAGGTGTTTTCCTACATTTTCTTCTAGGAGTTTTATGGTTCTTGTTTTCATATTTAGGTCCTTGATCCACTTTGAGTAGATTTTTGTATAAGGGGTGAGATAGGAGTCTTCTTTATTTCTTTTGGATATAGCAATAGTCCCAGCACCATTTGTTGAATAGATTGTTCTGGCTCAACTGGGTGGGCTTAATAACCTTGTCAAAAATCAATTGACTGTAGATGTGAGGATCCATTTCTGAGTCCTCAATTCGATTCCATTAGTCAATCTGTCTGTCCTTATGCCTGTACCATGCTGTCTTTACCACTGTAGCTAAGTAATATGCTTTAAAGTCAGGAAGTGAGAGTCCACCAAATTCATTCTTCTTTTTTTAAGACATTATTGGCTAGTCAGGGCCCCATACTCTTCTAAATAAATTTGATTGTTGGGTGTTCAATTTCTGCAAAGAAGGCTGTTGGGATTTTTATTGGGATTGCATTGAATCTATAAATCAGCTTGGGTAGAATTGTCATCTTAACGATATTTAGTTTTCCAATCCATGAACACAGAATGTCCTCCCATCTATTTAAGTCTTCTTCGGTTTCTTTTAGCAAAGTTTTATAGTTTTCTGAATAAAGGTCCTTTATGTCCTTGGTTAAGTTTATTCCTAAATACTTGATTGTGTTAGTTGCTATTATAAATGGAATTTCTTTTCTTATTTCTTCCTCAGATTGTACATCAGTAGTGTATAGAAACGCTATTGATTTTTGTGTACTAATCTTGTATCCTGCCACTTTGCTGAATTCGTCTATTAGTTTTAGTAGCTCTGTTGTGGATTTTTTTAGGATTTTCAAGATACAGGCTCATGTTATCAGTGAATAGTGAAAGTTTTACTTCTTCCTTTCCTATGTGGGTGCCTTTTATTTCTTTATCTGGACTAATTGCTCTAGCTATAACTTCTAGCACAATATTGAATAATGATGGAGACAGTGGGCATCCTTATCTTGTTCCTGATCGCAGCAGGAAAGCTTTCAGTCCTTCACCATTGAGAACAATAGTAGCTGTAAGTTTTTCATATATGCACTTTACCATATTAAGAAAGCTTCCTTCTATTCCTATCTATTGGAGTGTTTTTACTAAGAAAGGGTGCTGTATTTTGCCAAATGCTTTTTCTGCATCAACCAAGAGGTTCATGTGATTTTTCTTCTTCAATTTATCAATATAGTTTATTATGCTAATTGATTTTCTTGTGTTGTACCACCCTTGCATACCTGGGATAAAACCACTTGATCGTGATATATAATTCTTTCAATGTGCTTTTGGATTGTGTTTGCAAGTATTTTGTTGAGGATTTTTACATCAATATTCATTACAGATATTGGTCTGTAATTTTATAGTATCTTTATCTGGTTTTGGTATTAGGGTGATGGTGGCATCACAGAGTGAGTTTGTTAGCATTCTTTCCTGTTCAATTTTTTGGAAGAGCTTGAGCAAGATTAGATCATCTTTGAATGATTTGTAGAATTCACCTGTGAAACCATCTGTTCCTGGGCTTTTCGGCTTTGGGAGGTTTTTGATGACTGTTTCAAACTCTTTACTTGTGATTGGTTTGTTGAGGTCTTCTATTTCTTCTACGGTCAGTGTAAGTGGTTCGTGTGTTTCTAGGAATTTGTCCATCTCATCTACATTTTCTAGTTTTCTAGCATACAGTTCTTCATAGTGTACTCTTATGATCTCTCTTGTTTCTGTGGGATCAGTGGTAATGTCTCCCCTCTCATTTCTGATTTTATTAATTTGCATCTTCTCTCTTTTTTTCTTTGTCAGTTTAGCTAAGGATTTGTTGATTTTGTTGATATTCTCAAAAAACCACCTTTTGGCTTTGTTGATTCTCTCTTTTGTGTTTTTGTTTTTTGTTGTTGTTGTTCTCAATTTCATTTATTTTTGCCCTGATTGTTACTAATTCTTTCCTTCATCTTGGTTTGGTATTAGTTTGCTGTTGTTTTTCTAGTTCCTCCAGGTGTGCAGTTGGTCTTCAATTTTAGCTCTTTCTTCTTTTTTAATGTAAATATTGAGGGCTATAAATTTCCATCTAAGCACTGTCCTTGCACTGTCTCATATGTTTTGTTATATGGCGTTCTGATTTCCATTTGTCTCAAGATATTTGCTGAATTCTGTTGCAATTTCTTCTTTGACCCACTGATTATTTAAGAGTGTGTTATTTAATCTCCTTGTATTTATGAGTTTTCTCTTTTTCTGTCCATTATTATTTCCAGCTTCATTCCATTATGATCAGCGTGTTTTGTATAATTTCAGTCTTTAAAATTATTGAGACTTTTCTTGTGACACAACATATGTTCTATCTTGGAGAAGGATCCATGAGCACTTGAAAAGAATGTATATCCTGCTGTTTGGGGGTACAATGCTCTATAGATGTCTGTTAGGTCTCGTTCATTTATCATATTATTCAAGTTCTCTGTTTCTTTATTTAGCCTCTGTCCAGATGTTCTATCCAATACTGCAAATGTTGTATTGAAATCCCCAACTATTATTGTAGAGATGTCTATTTCTCCCTTCACTTTGCCAATAGGTGCCTCATGTATTTTGTAGCACTCAGGTTAGGTGCATAAATATATGTTATTTCTTCTTGCTGAATTTCACCTTTTATTAATATATAATGACCTTCTTCATCCGTTAAAACAGTTTTTCATTTAAAATCTATTTTGTCTGATAGTAGTATTGCTACTTCAGCTTGTTTTTGGTTAGTATTTGCATGGAATATCTTTTTCAAGCCTTTCACTTTTAACCTGGTTGTCTCTCTTGTAGACAACACATAGATGACATATTTTTAAATCCATTCTATCAGCCTATGTCTTTTGATTGGGGAGTTCTAGCCATTAACATTCAATGTTATTATTGTAAAGGCATTACTTCATCCATTTTATCCTTTGGCTTTCTGTTATCATATCGTACTATTGTCTGACTTTGTACTCTTTAATTTACCCTTTCTAACAATCTTTATTTCTGCATACTTCTCCAAATCTCTTGCCCTTTTCTTAAATCCTTTCAGGCTATGGCACTCCCTTTAGTATCTCTTGTATTTCTGGCCTTTTGGTGACATATTCTATCAGTTTTTGTTTGTCTGTGAGAACTTTGAACTCCCCTCCATTTCTGAAGCACAGCTTTGCTGGATACAGAATTCCTGGCTGGCTGTTTTTTTCTTTCAGTACCTTAAATACATCATACCACTTTCTTCTGTCCTCCATAGTTTCTGATGAGAGATCAGCACCTAATTTTATTCAGGTTCCCTTGTATGTGATGCTTTGCTTTTCTCTTGCTGCTTTCAGAATCCTCTCTTTATCTCTGATATTTGAAATTCTGAATAGTGGTTTCTTGAGGTAGGTCTATTCTGATTTTTTCTGTTTGGGGTGCATTGTCCTTGGATATTGAAATTTTTGTCTTTCTTAAGGGTTGGGAAGTTTTCAGTCATTATTTCCTCAAATATTCTTTCTGCCACTCTTCTATTCTCTTCACCTTCTGGGACACCAGTAATGTGCATTATGTTTTTTATGTTTAGCATTGTCATTCAATTCTCTGAGATCCTGTTCCATTTTTTCCATTCTCCTCTCTTTCTGTTCTCCTGTCTCTTCCAGTTCAGATGTACTGTTCTTCAAAATCATTAATTCTGTCTTCAACCAATTCAAATCTGCCCTTATGTGTGCCTCAGTTGTATTTTTAATCTCATTGATCACGTCTTTCATTCCCATAAGGTCTGTTACTTTTCTCTTTGCAGACTTTCAAATTGTTCTTTATGCTCACCTAGTGTTTTCTTACTATCCTTTAACTGTTTATTCACACTCATTTCAATTCTTTAAATTGATTTAGGAGAGTTGTGTGATTATCATTATTATTGCTTATCTTCAGGATATTTGGTTTGTTCCTTTGGCTGGTCCATCTATTCCTGTTTCCTAGTATGCTTTGCAATTTTTTGCTGATGTCTAGGCATCTGAATATGTTGGTGAATTTATTCTGATGGTTAATTTCTCTCTCTTGCTATTATTATTATTTTTCACAGCTCTTCTTTGATATTTGCTTCAACTTATCCTAAATCTTTAAGGTTGCCCAGCTTAAGTTATCAAAATTGTGCTGGTTAAGTTTTAAAAAATAGTTCCAAGGACTCACTATTGGAGTATGGATTTTCTCCCAGAACAGAGAGACCCCAAAGCAGTTTTTGTCCATACAATTTCCAGACTGGCCAGCAGATGGTGATCTTGGCACACCTTTCAATGGAGGTGTATCCCTCTCCATTTTCCTTTATTTTGGTCTGGCCAGAGCCAGGATTCAAAGCAGGCTCTGCTGGCTGAATTCACTGAAGAAAAGCCCCCTGACTCTCACTCCCTTTTCCCTTGTAATAACTGATAGGGAGGAAGATGTCTGTTCCCTTCTCTGTCAGTTGCAGTGAGCCAGGGCTTTTACCCCAACTTAATATCTTGGGGGTGGGGGATGGGAACCTTTCTCATCTGCTGGGAAGTTTAGTAACTCAGTTGTTGTTTTGGGTTCTTTGCCTCTCTTTTCCTTACCCTCTTTGGAGTTGTGTAGCACTCTCCTAGTCTGCTGACCCCCAAAACAGGTCCCTCGGGCAGCTTTTGGCACTTTCTCCATTGTTTATGTGAGAGAGCTGAGCCTTGCCTGCCTAATCCTCTGCTATCTTCCCACAATCCTCCAAATAGTGACTTTTAAAAATAACAGTTTTATTAAGTTCTATTTCACATCCCACAAAATTTACCTTTTTAAAGGGTACACACATTTACTGGTTTTTACTATATTCACAACTATGCAAAATCACTGCTGTCCAAGTTTAGATAATTTCCATCACCTTCAAAAGAAACCCTGTACCCAATGGTAATCATTTCTCATTCCTGTCCCCACCAGTCCCAGTCAACTACCAATTTACATTCTGTCTCTATAGATTTTCCTATTCTGGACATTTAATATCAATGTAATCATTCAATATGTGTCTTTTGACACTGGTTTTCTTTATTTAACACAATGTTTTTAAGGTTCATCCATTTTGTAGCATGTAACAGTAGTTCAATCCTTCATTAACTGACAAACAATATTACATTGTATGGATATACCACATTTGTTAAGCTGTTCCTAAGTAGATGGACATTGGAGTTGTTTCAACTTTTTGACTGTTATAAATAATGCTGCATGAACATTTGTAGACAAGCTTTTGTGTGAATATGTTTTAATTTCTCTTGGTTGGGTATATATTTAGGAGTGGAATTGCTGGGTCATTGGGTCACATTGATCTTGTATCTTGCAACCATGTTTACCTTGTTTATTAGTTATAATTTTACAGTGGATATTTAAGGATTTTCTATGCAAAAGTCATGTCATCTATAATTAGAGATATTTACTCCTTTTTTTCCCAATATGGATGTCTTTTTATTTTTTTTTCTTGCCTAATTGCCCTGGACCCTCAAGTGCAATGTTGACTAGAAGTGATGAGAGCAAGCATCTTTTTCTTGTTCCTGAAATTAGGGAGAAAGCTTTTAGTTTTTAATCCATTAAGCATGAAGCTAACTCTGTGTGTGTGTGTGTGTGTGTGTGTGTTTAGATGACCTTTAACAGGCTGAGGATGTTCCCTTCCATTCCTTCTGTGAGTGTTTTTTTCATGAATGGGTGTTGGGTTTTAGCAAATGCTTTTTCTATTAGATGATCATGAGTTTCTTGTCCTTTATTCTATTAACATGTTATATTACATTCATTGTTTTTTAGATATTAAACCAACCTTGCATTTCTGGGATAAATCTCAGTTGGTCATGGTGTGTAATCATTTTTATACACTTCAGTATTAGGTTTGCTAATATTTTGTTGAGGATTATGTGTTTATATTCATAAGGGATATTGGTCTATACATTTCTTTTCTTATGATGTCTTTGTCAGGTTTTGATATCAGAGTAATGCTGGATTCATATAATGAGTTGGGAGTATTTCCTCTGTTTAACAACTTTGGTATCAGTGCCCCTGGACTTCTTTTTTTCTTTTTGCTGCCTATTTGTTCAGGAACTTTCCTGGACTAATTCTGTAGATTCCACATTCCTTGCAGTTTGTGGCTGCTGAACTCTCACCCTAGAAGTTTTTTTTTTTTTTTGTATTTTCAAAGCTCTTTTTCATATTTTCACCCCTGGGTCAATATAATTTTGCTGTCAGTCAATAACTTGTCAGAAGATTTCTTTAAATCTTTGCCTATATGTCTTCCACCCTCTGACAAGGGCATCTATGTGAAAGGCATATATTTAAACTTTAGTCTTTCATTTCCTGCTTGATCATCCAGGGGTGAGTGACTTCTTTTGCAGGCACCATGCACCATGTAGATCCTCAATAATATGCCTGAGGTTTTCAGAGTTTCCTATGGCCATCTTGTTTGCCAGGATTTTCTTTTAAATTCTTGGCCAGACTCTTGTTTCTAATAACTGCAATTATAGTCTCAGGCAGCTGTGATGCTGCCATCAAATTGCTGTTGTTTTTGGTAATGCACTGGGATTTAGGGCTCTTTTTCCCTCTGTGCTGAGCTTTTAGTCAAATCAAATAGCCATATATCCTTAGAATAGAGAATTCCTAGGGAGCCCAAAGTTGGGAGAAAATATTGACTATGCTCTGGGGAGTGGTCCTTTTAAAGACACTGTGAAAGAAGTCTGCTGTCTCCATTACTTGTACAGTTTTTAAAATTATACACCACTGAGGTGGGCTGGGAGGGTAATGAGAATAGCCCCAAAGTAAAATGTCACGGATCTTGTTTTACCGAGATTCAGTAGTTACTCTGAGATAGAGAAATTTCAGTTCAATCTCTTCTTTTGGCTAATTCTGAAATGGTTGATTTTAATTGTTTGGCCAGTTATTTATATTGTTTTTGTGGGCTAGCAAGTTCACCAATGTCTTCAATGGGCCATTCCAGAAATCAATATCCATGTGCTCTTTGTACCCTGTTCCAGCATAACTTGTGGTTATGTGTTAATTACTAACATGGATGCCTGCGGTGGGTGGCTTGGCTAAGGTGAAGGAAGGCTCATGTGTTCACAAGAGGCTGCAGCATGGAGGAGCTAATACAGATGGCTGAGACCTCATCCTATCTTTGCTCCAAGAGAGCTACATGATCAGAGGAATTGCCAACATTATTCTAGCCTGAGTAATAAAAGAGGACAAAAAAGTAGCTGATTTATCCCCCCCCCCCTCCGCAAAAGCTTTTGGAACTATGGGCTATATCTCCTTTGGCACATCAGTAATAGCAGCTGTACCTGTGGTGAACAGTTCTTATGAATGACTATGGTTTCCAGGCTCAAGTGGCAGCAAATCTCTAAGATTTTCTGTTACAGGGTTTTCTTTCCTCACAACTCTGGAGTGCCATTTGGCTCCCACACCGCAGCATTCCAGGTGAAGAGGGTGGTGAATTTCCAAAGGATAACCCTCACCAATGGAGGATGGGGGTCAGTGCATAAATGTCCCTGTCTCCTATTCTCCAGCATGTACATTTGGGAGTGGAGGCTGTAAGAAGCCTTCAAGACAGTATGAGTAGCTGAGGCCACGTGGCAATGAGCTCCTGAGTACTATCCCAAGTGAGGACAGGAGATGGAATAGGAAATGAGAACTGGGTTTAGGCATTGATAAGGGGGAACAAAAATTTAGCAACAAGAGGTAGGCAACAATAGTCTGGTGGTGGCTCCATACACCACTTTATGTGCTACTTCATTTTCAAAAAGTTTCCACCCAATAAGAAGACTTTAAAAGAAAGACTTCAGTTGATAGGGGACTTTGGACCTGGGAAAGAATCAAGAGAGTTCATCAGGCCGAGCACACGCAAGGGCGCGGCTGGGGCCAGGGAAGCCAGGCTGCGGAGGTGGTCGCGGAGAGTGTGGAGCGTCCCTGGCAGCGGCCCAGCAGTGTACAGGTTCCCCGGGGGCACTGCCGCCTTTGCCCTGAGAGAGGCCTGGTGCCTGCCCCTCCCCCGACACCGGGAGAAAGATGTGGTGTGCGGGGAGAGAGCCCCATAGCTTCTAATCGTGGCGCTGCATTCACGATGATGGATGAGCTGTGGTGGGAAGGACGTGTGGCCCTGGAAGTTCACTGCACCCTGTGCGAAAAGGAACTGAAGCTGCCCACCTTCCGAGCCCACTCCCCACTCCTTAAGAGCCTCAGGTTCTTTGTCAACATCTTGACTCTGCTGAGCAGCCACTGCCAGCTCTGCCCCACGGCCCGGCACCTGGCCGTCTACTTGCTGGCCCACTTCATGGATCGCTATACCATCACCGCCTCCAAGCAGCTGTGCACTGTGGTGGTCTCCTGCCTCCTGCTCGCGAGTAAGTTCGAGGATAGGGAAGACCATGTACCCAAATTGGAGCAGATAAACAGCACGGGGATCCTGAGTAGCCAGAACTTCACTGTCACCAAGAAGGAGCTGCTGAGCACAGAGCTACTGCTGCAGGAGTCCTTTGACTGGGACCTCTGCCTGCCCATGCCCGCCCACTTCCTGGATTACTATCTCTTGGCCTCAAGGACCACCACTGCCATAGCTAGCCCACCACCTGCCCCGGCAAGACCAAAGAGTGTCTCAAGGAATATTCCCATTATTTCCTAAAGGTCACCCTCCAAGATCATATTTTCTACAAATTCCAGCCTTCCATGGTTGCTGCAGCCTGCGTTGGGGCCTCTAGTATTTGCCTGCAGTTTTTTCCCTGCTGGACCAGAGACCTGCAGAGGATCTCAAACTACTTGCTGGAGCATCTCAGCATGTGCATCGAAATCCTGCTGGTAGCTTTCAACAACATCCCCAAGGACGCCGTTGCGTTCAAGGGCCAGTTAAAAAAAAAAAAAAAAGAGTTCGTTCGGAGAACTATGTTCATTTTAGGGAGGTGGCTCAGCTGCATTTAGATTTTGAGAAACAGCTGTTTAAAGACACTGCCTTATAGGCCAGATTTTGCTGTGACAACAACCTAACAATTGAAAATGTGCCTCCTAATCTAAAGGGGTTATAGACCTGCCATTTTGCAGAACACCACTTTATTTTGTTTGTAGAGATTAAGCCGAAATATGGGTTTATGACTTTTCCAATATGTTACATATAAGATGAAGCTTTTAAAGCAGCATTTTAAGGTAGCAATTAGAAAATAGAAGTAGACAAATAAATACAGATGTACTCAATCTCTTTTGAGGAAAGAAGCAAACTGCACTTCACCTTGGAAAGGCTGTTAATGGAGGCACTGAGCAACTTTAGGATATTTAACAAAGATGAATTACATTAGGGTTGACAGGCTACTCATTACCCCATTGTTGACTGGAATGAACTTGCCTGCCACATGAACCTTCTTGTACATCAAAACAAGCCTGGTCAGTGGCTCCCCATGTTCTTAACAGTGACAGTTCTCAGGGGGATTGAACTCTGGTTGCCCACAGAATCACCTTTCACTGTCTTTCTCTCCTTCCCCATCTCACACTCTCCTCCTCCCCTCCAAATCTTGGGATTACCTCCCAAAGCAACTACCTGCTTCCAAGTGCCTGTCTCAGGTTCACTTTTCAATGCTACCCAAGTTTGGGAGTCTCCATTTCCCTCATAATGCCTGCTAGTGTCTCAGAGAAATTATCTGGTGAAGAGTTAATAAAATTAAACCAGGCCTTACTTAGTCTGTGACTATTCTGTGTAGATTCTTTATTTACTTCTGACTTCCTGATTGCTTGGCCCATTTTCAAGTTTGGCAACTCAGTTTAATTTTACAAGTTCATGTCAAAATTTCGTTCTAGGCCAAAGATAAGGTTCTGAAGAAAAGCAGAATGAGGACTAAAGATAAATGTCAATAGGAAGATGATCTTGCTTTAAGTGATTCCTATATGTATGAACTATCAGTATTCTAACATGCCACTAGGGAGGACCAGCTCTCAATTACCTAGCAATTCCATCACTGCTTGTTCCACACCCACCCCTCATTTCATCTCCAACTTTTAATTTATCTACTCTATGCTTTTCAAGGTTTACTAATCTTCAGCATGGACTCACTTCTTTGCCAATTCAAACTTGAATTCTATACCCAGAGCAGTTGCTGGTGTTGGTGATGAACTAGACCTTGGTCATATTCCCAGGAAATAACTGAATTAAACAGAGTACTTGAGACAAGGCTCAGTATGCTGAAGAGCTAAGGAATTCCCCTTGTTGAACCTGTATTTGTCAGGGCTCTCCAGAGAAATGGAACTGAAAGGAGATATGTAATATAAGAGATTTATTATAAGGATTTATTATAAGGAATTGTCTCACATGACCATGGGGGCTGGCAAGTCCAAACTCCATGGGGCAGGCCACAAGCTGGAAATTCCGATAGTGGTTTTATTGAAGTCCTTAGACTGAATTCTCTAGGGGAGGCTGGCTGGCTGGCTTGAAATTCTGGCAAAAGCCAATGCTGAAGTTGGCTGAATTTCTTCTTTCTGACTTCTGAAACCCACAGTTCTGGTTTTTAAGACCTCATCTGACTGGATAAAAAGACTCCTCACATTACTGAGGTCAATCTCTTTTATTGATTGTAGATGCAATCAATTGATTATGGATACAAATCCATCTATGAGGGTGTGATGCATGGCAGGCTTTGGTTAATATTTCTGCCTCATATATGAACCTTTCCCAATTTAGATGTTATTTATAAATAGTTTATATCATCATAGGTACGCTGACAGGTAGAGAGAAGTTAATTTTAAATATTTTTCTAATTATGGAGCCCATTCATTTAAAAATATACTGTTACATATATTCTATAAGCTATAACATTAAATTGAATTGCATTTGTATTAATTTCTTGACTTTAAATGTTTAAAATTTGAATGAAACATCAGAATTTGGAATCAAAATTTGGAATCTTTCAGAATTTGGAAGGCATTTTTTCATATTATATGTCTGGAGTTTGATGAGCAGCCTCAGTAATACTCATAACCAGAACTGGAATGAGACTTTAGAAGTGAACTGTGATTCTTTTTATGGATAAAACCACCTTTGAGGAAGTCTAGGTTGGGCCCAGAGCTGTAGAGGCTGACTGATCTACCATGAGCCTCAGAAAAGTCATCCTTCTTCAGTCATTTCCCAGTCATATTTGCCCTTTCTCCCAGTTACCTCAGTGAAATATCAAGGTTGTAACACCTTGGTGCTTCATGGCCACTAAGTCAAGAGGCAGGGTTACCTGCTTTAAAGCCATAAATATTAAAAAGCAGGATTCTCCTTTTTAGAAGGGGGGGTGCAAAAATTGAGTGTACAGAATTAACTGTGGCATGGTTTATTCTTTCAGATGTATAGGCCAGTTCTCAGGTCCAAGAACAGTCTAAATATCAGAGCAGGTGAATTCTAATATCCTTTAACATATAATATCTAAAATCCTTTGTTCTTCTGCATTTGCCCCATTCTGTAGGCTTTACAATACCCACAGATTCCCTAGAAGCTACCTCTTATTCTAAGCAAATTGGATCAAGTCTCTTGGTAGTAGGTGGCCTCTGTATTTCATTGTGAAGGAAGCTAAAGTTCTGTCCCTGCGGTTATTGTCAAGATCAAAAGTGGTGGGAGTGTGGGGAGGAGGCACTGAGGGTACCAGATCTGAATACCAGCACCACATTCTCTGATGCTGTTTAGAGACAGCACAAATCTCTGAGGTTGTATTCAGCAAAATCTACCAATTAATCTCATGGCCTTCTCCCTGGGAGCCTGGTTTCTCATAGAGATCTAGCTAATTCATCTCATCTCTAATACATTTCCTTAGAACTAATGGAGTAAGAGTGCATGGTAAGATCAATTTCGACCTCTGGTAATGTCAAAAGTAAAGAACCACAGGGGATTGAAAGTATAAACCTCCTAAGTGAGTTTCAAACATCTTATAGTAAAATGCAAATCTCCAAGGAGGAGGTAGGTACCTATGAGAAAAAAGGCATCAAGTCTCCTTAATAATATTTGCATATATGTGTTATGTGTAAAAACATGTATAATGGACGCCTGGGGTTAGGGCCATGTTGATTAGGAGTACCTGCTTTGAATTTGAGCAATGGAAGGAACACATATATAAATTATTCAGAACTCTCTAGTTGTTAGATTGGAAAATGTGTTCCCTAGATTTTGTTATGATATGCTTTTTTATAAATAAGAAATTAAAACCAAAGAATGTGACCTATATATCAGATATAAACATAAAGAATTTTGCTTATTCACTGCCTACCAATTACATCAACCTGTAGTCTCACAGGCCCACCAGCAGATCTCATTTGTCGATGATGACCATTGATTTAATTGCCACTTCTCTTTGGACTACTGGATTACCATAGACACTGTGTGATTTATACTCCAAAGACTCTACTCCCATTTACAGCAGGGAGTGACATGTCCACCTGGGTGTAACTGCTAAGGATTTTTAGGTGGGCTCAAGGACCCCTTACACCTTTGTGGGCTCCCATGAGACCAGCACTATTCTTACCCTTGGTTCTATCATGAATTACAATTTGTGTCTTAAAAGTCTCCGTTTCTGATACCTGTATTAGTCAGCCAAAGGGGTGCTGAGGCAAAGTACCAGAAATATGTTGGCTTTTATAAAGTGTATTTATTTGGGGTAGAAGCTTACAATTACAAAGCCCTAAAGAGTCCAACTCAAGGTATCATAAGAGGTATTTTCTCACCAAAGTCTGTTGCCACGTGGGGAAGCAAGATGGTTGCTGATCTCTGCGAGGGTTCGGCCTTCTTCCTCTTAAGGCTCCCTGTGCCCAGCTTCTTCCTATCTCAGCTGTAGGCTGGAGGGGCTTGTTTCTTTCCAGGCTCAGGGCTCTGGTCTCTGGTCTCTTCAGCTGCAGACTATCAGGTGAATGGCTCAGCTCTCCCTGGGGCTTTAGCTATTTGAGCCTTCTCCTTTCTGTCACGTGGCAGGACTGAAATGACCAAGTTCTCTCATTTTCTGTGTCTATGGAGATCTCTTTCTTCCTGTGCATTCCTCTGTGTGTCTTCTGGAGCAAGTGTCTGTTTACATAGGCTACCTAAGGGGACAGGGACTTAAACTTGAGTTACACCCTACTGATGTGGTTGAATCAAAACCCTAATCTTAACATAATTTAATAACACATCTCAGCTGAATTTAATACAATCAATTGGGATCACACCCAGAGGAACAGGCAAGTTTACAAACATAATCTCTCTTTTTGTAATTCACAAATAATTTCAAACTGCCACAATATCCATCCCACATTTTGCACTTGCTAGGTCATCTACCACCATAAAAAATGACAATTAACTGGGATTTACTGAAACTGACCAGTCCTCCCTGTGACTGCAATCCTCAGGCAGTGCTTATTCCACAGGTCTTTGGTTGCATCTGTTTTCATCAATCTAGGGTATTCATCTTTGTTCACATGATTCTGTAGTTCTAATCAAGTGAAGCAACATTGGAGGATTCTCTTGTTCCCCTAATGGCGTTTGTCCATCTTCCCCTAGAGTCTTGCAGTATCTTGTCAAGCCACAAAAGATAAAGCTTCTGGGTGGGGCACCCTGGTGTGTAAAAGGTCTGAAATTATTTGATGTGACTGCAAGTCCTTTAATCTTGGCTCTTCTCTAGTCAATGCCTATTTTATAACTACTGTTCCAGCTTTTCTAATTCAGCTAATCGTATGCTCCTATTTATTTGTTATTTTCTTGTCTACTAAAGAAATGACTACACTGAAGAAAATGGACTTTGTCATATTGGCTCTACAATTCATTCATTCTGTAGGGGATCCAGTGGTGAAGCTAGCACCTGTTTCACCAGGGACTGGTCCAGTTCATGAGATGTCACATGAACTACCCAGTGTTATGTCACAGAGCCAGATCAACTGTCCTTTCCTGCTGTATTTACTTTCTAGGAGAGATTGTGCACATTGTAAAGGCATAATGGAAGAGGTGAGCTGCACCCTAAGACATGTATTACAGGAGCCATCTGAAGAAATATTTTCTTGTAGCACTAAATATCTTGTCCCCAAACTTGGTCTGGTATCCTTTGCCAGCATCAGTGTTCATTTCTTACAGAAATTGCTGTAACACCTCATTGATGTCCTCTAATATTTAGGTCAGCCCTGAGAGGGAGACCATTTACCTGGGCCCAGGTGAGTTTCATACTGCAGTGTTAATACAACTGGGTAAGTTGAATTCCACAAAGTTGGATATACACTGTATCTCTGGCTTCCAGAGTAGAGGGGTAGAGTAAGATTTTCTAATGAAATATATTGAATACAGTACCACCCAGACTGAGTTCATGTCTGTGATAGATTCCAAATTCACATAAATTAATAGATCACAAATGTGACAGCAATTCTGCTGCTGGTCATTTCAAAGACAATACTAAATTTTCCTGCCTGTTGCACACTATGGGCAGTGATTCTGCATTGCAATCCTGGACTTCTGTTTCAGATTCAGAAGTATCTACTGTCTCAAATAGAGTACTATCAGGCAAAACCCAACACATCAGAAACTTAGAATATTTGGGGAAATATCATCAGACCATTGCAATCTTCTGGTTAGTTGGTACTAGACTTCCCTCTAGAGAATTGCTATACTCTGACAATTGGACTTCCTGCAGTAATCCTGTAGCGACTGGAGAACTCAGCCTTCTTTGGAAATCTGGAGAAAAGGAGAGTCACAGAACAGTGTTCCTTATATCCCCCTTCTTTGTTAATGCAGAGCAATTCATTTGTACCATGACATACCTAGAATTTGTCTTATTTCCTTCCTGGTAAGAGCAAATCTGAATTCTGATAGATCACATTCCTGCTGCCATAGGCTGGTCTAGGGACCTCAAGGATGCAATCCTTGACTGAGCCTGTGACACTGACCTCATACCAGGAGATCAAGGTCTGAACAATGAGTACTTTGAGCAAGAGGTCTAGACCTCACAAGGTTTAGGAAAGCTTTTGAGGGTGGTTCCTTTGCCATTCCCCTATACTCCCTGCCACCCCCCTCCCCTGCTCCAGCCTTGCTCACTGTTCAACCTCCTAGAGAAGCTTTCCCAATGTTTCCTTAGAAAAAGGAAGGGGAATATGCCTTTATGAAATTAACAGATGAGAACAGTACCATTTCTCTATGACTTTCTAGGTCAGTATCAGAGGGTCCAGATAGAGAGGTTCCAACATTTCTTGTTGAAGACAAAGACAGAAAAGACTGTTAGCATTTGTCTTAGAAAAACTGCTTTTAAGGGCAAAGTCTGTTGACCACTGCAATATTTTACCATGCCTCATCACCAAAGAACAGATTCTAATATATCCTAGACAGGTAGGTGGTTATATAATTGGTTATCTTAGTTTGGAAAAAATTGTATGATTTCTGAAACCATTTGGACATGCTTAGCCCACTTATTACAACTTAAGACAATTCACACCACCTCAGACAAGCCACCTGGTAATAGGGTCCCTCTCATATTTTATAGAGAAATAAATTGAAATTCTGTTTCTATGAAAAGTGAGTACTATAAATAGAAGTTACAGTTGAAGCCTAAACCGAGACCTTAGTTTAAGCAGAATATTCTGTTAAACAGGTATTCTGTAAAGATGCACACATTTCTCTTACCTTTCACATTATTTCTGATACCTGCCATAGGTGGAGCTATGTCTCTGATGTTCCACTGGGTTCCTGGAAAAATCCCAGATCCTGCTTGGATAATATCATTTTTAAGAACATGGCTGCCTTTCTCTTCTTCAAGAGACCCACAATGACTCCTGATACTGCATGTTTAAAATACTCCCTGCCCCTCTCCCACCATAGTCAACGTTATTCCAGATGAAAGACACAATGCTGCCTGCCTAAGTGAGATTCCTCTATTCACAGTTGTCCTCTCAGGCACTGAGAAAGCTGGTTCATTTTTCTATCACACACCTGCATCCATACCTAATGGACTAATTCAGGGAAGTTGGGCAGCAGAGTTAGCATAACACTGCTTGCTTCTGAAGTTTCTTTTAATGGTCCACATATATGGAACATACGCTCCACTTTAGCTCTAGACTTTATCTTCTATACTCATCCTCTCTTCTGATGCATGAGAATCACAGCCTATAATGACAAGAAATAGGAAAACAGGAAAGTTGAGAAGAATGAAATGCTGATATTTGGTAGAACACAGAGAAGTAGGACCACAATCCTAACAGATGACATTAGGGTGGCGTTTCAGGGCACACTGTTGCCACTGGAGTATCTTGTACTGTGAAAGCCAAATACCAGAGAAGAAGTAGTCTCTGGAGGCTGAGTTCACAAATCAACTGCTCTGAGACAGCACTCCCAAGTGAGGCATAGCCCAGGGAGCAGCTTCACATATAACTGTGGGGCAGGGAGAATCCATTTTCCAGGGGACCCTGGAAGGACCAAGATATAAGGACCAAGCTCCACTGGAAAGAGAAGACCTAAATCCATCTCCTGACTCAGATATAGCGTTATGTCAGTCCTGGAGATGGGAATGTGGGTTACATTTTGCAAGCATGGGTTGATGAGTTCATTTGGAAGGACTGTGGAATAGCCTTACTTGTAATAAGGATGGCAAAGTAATAAGGAACATCTTCAGTACATGAAGGGGCTTCTGGAGGAAGGTTGAACATTTGCTCTTTAGGAGATTTCTGACAGAAGGGACACATCAACTCTGAACTTCAAGACTAACTTTCTCCTTCAGGCAGATTATATGAATCAGAGATAGGATAGCTAGACCTCTGCTTAAAAAACAAACAAAAACTATAAAAACAAACAAACAAACAAACAAATGACTAGCTCAGGTAAATCTATCAATAGAAGACGTTCATGCAGCTTGATCTAAGAAAAAACCCCCACTAAATTAAAGATGTTAGATTCTATGATGGCTTTGTAATGTGTCGATTTAGCTAGGTTGAACTACATCTCACAGAATTCACTTTCTTGTATGTTTCTAGTTAGGGTGAGCCACAAGGCAGATTCTGAGGAGATTGGAAGGGCAGAAGGGGAAGCAGCAGCCACTGTGTAGGTCACACACATTGCTGCTGATCTGTCGACTCTCCTTGGTGTGGAGAAGTAGGTGGGACTACTACTACTCTATCTTTTCCTGAATTCTCCTTTAGTGTCTCTAATTCCTGACCCAGGTTTGTGTTTATTTCTGGAATGAAAGGCCTTGGCTTCTTCAAGACACTCTCAACACCAAGGTCAGAGGCAATAAGAAGTGACTCTGATTTTAGTGCATCTTTGTGGGGTTCCAGCTTGTGCTTGGTCTCCACTACTTTACATCCATCTTCCCTTCCTGAATTCCTGCCCTGTGAACTCCAAGCTCCAGCAGACACTGAGACAACATCCTTAGCATCAGCTTAATCTGCTCCCACAATTACATAAGGCCAATTCTTGGCAACACATCCGTGGTTCTGCTTCCCTGGTTGGATCTGGACTGATGCAAATACTCTATGTTGATACAGTATAACTTCTCAAAAATCAAAATAAGTGGATCTAATGTCTGGATTAGTATTAATGCCAAGACTCGTACTTGGGTTGGCAGGATTTTCCCATCAGTTCCTGCAGATTAGCATATTGGAAAGAATTGTGAATTATACTATTAAATAGCATTGTTAAATATAAACAATTAAAATGAAGGGATGAAGTAAAAGGATTGCAAAAAGAGGTCTAAGTGTTTCTTAAATAATTTTATTGTGGTAACACATTATAACACAAAATTTCCCATTTTAACTACTTTCAAGTGTATAATTCAGTGATATTAATTATATTCACAATATAGTGTTACTATCAGCATAATTTATTACCAAAACTTTTCATCATCCAAACAGAAATACTCTACCTGTTAAGCAATAACTCCCCATTCCCTCTCCTCACTGTCCCAACCCCTGGTAACCTGTAATCTACTTTCTGTCTCTATGTATTTGCTTACTCTAGATATGTACTATAAGTGAAATGAAACAATATTTATCCTTTTGCATTGGTCTTATTTCACTCAACATTATGTCTTCAAGCTTTATTCATATTGTAGCATGTATCAGAACTTCATTCCTTTTTATGACTGAATAATATTCCATTGTAGGTATATAACACATTTTGCTTATCCTTTCATCTGTTGATAGACACTTGGGCTGCATCCACCTTTTGGCTATTGTCAATAATGCTGCTATGAACATCATTGTACAAATAACTATTTAATCCATGTCTTAAATCTTTGGGTTATGTACCTTGAAGTGGAGTTGCCAGGTCTTATGAAGTGGTCTATGCCCTCTAACCTTTCCAAGAATGTGTTAATGCTTTGTGCTTTGATCCAGATTAGGTGGAATAGTAACAGCCTTGAGTCAAGGCACTCTATCCAATGAGTATTCAATAAGTGTAGCTGTGCCAGTTCCAATGGTAGAGATCCATCCTGCTTACCCTTGTTTGTTAGCATGCACTTATTCATGATTTGTTAGGATGTAGGGTACATGCCTAAAATTATTTTAGGACTCCTCAGCTGCTAAGTCTAGAGAATCATGTAGAATTAAAGGTTCAGTTCTCTTAAATGAGCTCCAGGCATTTCTACTCTGAGTCCCCAAACTAAGGGTAGTATGTGGAGAAAAAGTTATCATGGCCTGTTAGAGCAATGTGAGTGTTGTTTGGAAGGTACAGGGAAGAGCCATCTGTCTTGAATTTAGGACTGAATGTAGCAAGTTACCATACTTGTAGGAATAGGAATGGTCTGGCTGGAGAATTTATTAAATGCTAGGTGAATGAACAGCTGGAAATAATCAAACTAGAGATATATACTACATGTAAGTATCATAATTGAGTGAAAAAAGCAAGTCCCTAAAGAAGAGATTCCAGAATTGTGTGTGTGCATATAAATAGTTGTGAATAGCCATTCTTAATGTAGTACATGCATATACCTGTGAATTTGTTTTCTTGCAGGTTTATAGTTTTGAAGGGGTGGGGAAGCAAGGAATGAATTATGGGAGGAACACACAGTATAAGTTATATGAAGTACTCAAGTTGTTGGATTGGCTTGTTTATCACTACTGCCTCTGCTAAATATCTAATAGGTCAGCAGCAGACAATCATTTTAAGACAGTCCTTATTTTGGTACCATCTGTCATAAAGACGAGCTAATTACTTGTTGCAAATTGATAGAAGACCTTTTCCACCTGGGCGTGGAGGTGGGGCACAAAGAAGCAGAGATTTAGGCTTACTTAAATTGACCCATGGGTTTACCTTTATTGCCTATATTGACTCACCTGGTACCACTACCCTGTCTTACAGAATGTCATTTACTGTTATGACATTCTGTATAACATTTCTCAGAACATAGGACCTCTTTTAGGGAGAATGAGTGTAATGGGTACATGACCATGTGAGCCACTGGTCCCAATATATTCTTAGAAACAGTTGTGCTGCTAGTAAGTAGTATTTAGTAGGCCATGCTAACAAAGTGTCAGCTTGGAAAGACATCCTAAGGTGCAGAATATGAAGCAAAGACTGATATAGTTTAGTATCCCCATAGCTAAGATGCATGGGTTCAGGAATCAAATTGTTTAAGTAGGATTACCCTCTCTCATCAATACTTTCAGTGACCCACTTTCAGAAATTTTCCCTTATACCTTCAGAACCACAGCTTTAGTTTGAATAGAACACTTCAGAGGGCACACAGGATTCAGGAAATCTAATCCTGCAGAGCTGAAACCTACACTTGCCCCTAGGCCATTGTGGGCTCCTAATGATAAACAAGGGGAAGGAGGGAAGATGTTACTATACTGATGGGGTAATAGAGTCTGAGGAGCATCTCACTGATTTCCTTCTTGTTACTTCCATGTCTGTTGATGGCAGTGAGTGGGCAATTACAGCAACAATGGTGGCTATGAGAATGTGCCTCATAGTCTTCCAACTAGGAAACACAATTGGCCAAGAGCCTTAGCTGCTGTGCTGTGAAATCCAAGGCCATGCCTCCCAGATGCTGCTTCCAGCCAATGAATGATACAGAGATACTAAGGCATACTTGTTCCTGAGAGGCAATGGGTTTATCTATGACCAACTTTGGCTTGACAACTCCGAAAGCTTTGTCTAAACTTTCTTAGACCACACAGCTGAAATCTGGAATTCTTGCATCATATATATATATATATATTTTAACAAATCAATTTTATTGTTTCATATTAATAAAGCATAAATTCATCCAAAGAGTACAATCAATTGTATTTGGTGTAATCACATATTTTCTTGCACCCAATCTTAATTCCCTCTTTCCTTTACTTAGGGTTCGACTTGCTTCAGAGTCTAGTGGCTTTCCTATCTTTATCAAGTGCGCTCCCTATCTTCCCACTGACAGTTATTTCCCCAAAGAAAATTCTTGAGTGTTTACCCCCATCTTGGCCTCTGCTTATTAGACAACCTAGGCTAAAACTAGTTGGTTGTAGAAAAAAAGGAGATATTGATTCTGAGTTATGAAATTGGGGCAATCATGCACTATAGGTTATTTGACCGACTATCCTGTGTTAAGTATTTTTTAGAGACTGTGATTCTTCTGGGTTGTGTCCAGTTGCAGACCACTTTTACTCCTCATTAAGTCCTCTTTGGGAGGTACAAGGTGCCATGCCCTATGTTCTTCCTCCTACTTCTGACCTCAGCTAAGCTGGATAGACAAATCCATGTATAGTGATGGCTTCTCACCTCAGACACCCAGAGTATTTCATCTTTTCTGCTTCTGACGTTTCTCCAAACACTCTTTCTCTATTTCTTTTTCAGCCAGTATAAAGCAAAACTCAATAGTATAGGATATTTAATACCAATAGGGACAACTTCAGCAAATAGGGTTTAGGATTTGGAGCTTAAATGCTCAGCCTTTGAGCTTTCAGAGAGAGAGAGACAGTTCTTTTTTTTTTTTTTTTTTTTTTTTTTTTACTGGGAGGTCCCGGGGATCGAACCCGGGTCCCTCCATATGGGAGACGGACGCCCAACCAGTTGAGCCACATCCGACCCCCCAGAGAGACAGTTCTTAAGTGCATTCAGGGGCAACAATAGATGAGGCATTCTACTTCCGATAGTAAGGTGGCATCCAAGAAGAGATGGCCATGGTCCCCAACTTATTGGATGTATTGGACAGTATGATATGTTGTCCAGATACCTTTTTCAAGGAAAGACTTGTTGCCCCAGCTGTTGGGAGTTCTGTAGAAGAAATCACAAACTGCCAGCCTCTTAAGGGGTAGCCTCAGCTGCACAAAGTAGCCTCACTCTAGGCTTCCCCCTTCCTGGGCAAGCCCACATCCAATGACTTGATGGGGGGAGTAGAAAGGCCTGGCCATTTCAGCCCAACTCATTTGACACTGTAGGATGATTCTGGCTCCAGAGCTCCTAATGGGGTCAGTTGAGTCTTCTGAGTCTTCTGTCTGGTTAACATTGCAGCTCAGTTTTTTCCTCTGACAGCTCCTCCTTCCTTTGCCTCCCTTCCACAATCCTCTGAAAGTCTGCTTCTCATGGAACCCAATCAGTGATATTAGTACAACCAAGGAGTAAGAGCATGGGGTTGGATAATGCAAAACAGGTGAAGAGATAGACAAGGGGATAAAATAGATCTAAGGTAAGGCAACACTGTTCTGGTCGTGGCTCACTCACAGTTTTATGTGGTATTTCATTCTCTGAAGCTGTCTCCAAATAGTAAAAACCCACTAAAAGGAATATTTTAACATGTACAGAACCTAGTTCTCCCTGTAAAACACAAAATTCTTTCATAATCATTTTTTCAAACCTACTGTTGGGGATTGAATTATGCCCCCACACAAGGCATGTTCAGGTCCCAAACCCTGGGCTGTGGGTGGAAATAGGACCTTTGAAAATGTTATTAAATAAGGTGTACCCAAACTGAATGAGGATGGGCTATAATACAATGTGGCTGAAATCATTATAAACAAAGGAAATTGGACATGGAAGGAGAAGTAATGGGAAGCAGCCAGAGGGTGGAAGTCAGTAAAACCCAATGAGATAGGAGATGCTTTTCCTGGCCTCTATAGTATCCCTGCCCAAGACCCTAGGAAGTGACTCTACAACCAAGTACTGGGTCCAGTGCTCGGTTTTGAGCAATGAGTAGGACAATCCTAACAATCCAGGTTGAGCCAAAAATCAAACAGCTGTGGTAACTCACAGCCTCCTGCCATTAAATCCCTATAAAAGAGAAAGAGATTGAGCATCTGAGTAAACTACATCCTAACCAGATGCCTAAACACCAGCAAAAAATTACCAGCCATACTAAGAAAATAAAAGACATGGCCCAAGCAAAGGAATACATCAAAGTCCCAGAAGAGATGCAGAGAGTCCCAGAAGATAATTGAGAGAACTAATCAGCAAGATGAGCACAAATTTCCAAAATCAAATTAATGAGTTGAAAGACAATATAGTTAAAGAGATAAATGACATCAAGAAGACATTGAGCAAACACAAAGAGGAATTTGAAATCCTGAACAGAAAAGTAACGGAGTTCATGGGAATGAAAGCTACAATAGGTGAGGTCAAAAACACATTTGAGGCATATAACAGCAGACTTGAAATGATAGAAGAAAGAATAAGTGATACTGAAGACAGAGCAGCTAAAATTGAAGAGAGAAAAGAACAGAGAGATAAAAGAATGGAAAAAATTGAGCAGGGGCTCAGAGAGTAGAATGACAACACATAACACAACAACATATGTGTCATGGGAGTTCCAGAAGAGGAAGAGAAGGGAAAAGGGGCAGAGAGAATATTTTGAGGAAATAATATCTGAAAATTTCCCAACTCTCACAAAAGAAATGAACTTACATGTCCAAGAAGCACACCGTACCCCAATAAGAATAAATCCAAATAGACCTATGCCAAGACACATATTATTCAGAATGTCAAATGTAAAAGATAAAGAGAAAATGCTCAGAGCAGCAAGAGAGAAGCAAACGATCACGTACAAAGGACGTCCAGTAAGACTTTGTGCAGATTTCTCTTCAGAAACCATGGAAGTGAGAAGACAGTGGTATGATACAATTAGGAAACTCAAAGAGAAAAACTGTCAGCCGAGAATTCTTTACCCAGCAAAACTGTCCTTCAAATATGAAGGTGAATAAAGTATTCACAAACAAACAGAAACTAAGAGAGTTTACAAAAAAGAATCCACCTTTGCAGGAAATATTAAAGGAAGCCTTAGAACCTGAAAGAAAAAGACAGGAGAGAGAGGCTTGGAGGAGAGTACAGAAGAAAGAATAGCAGAAAGGATAACCAAAAGAGTAAAAAGAGAGACAAAAGCAAGATGACATATGAAAACCAAAGAATAAAATGGAGGAATTAAATAGTGCATTTACAGTAATATCATTGAATGTGAATGGATTAAACTCTCTAATCAAAAGATACAGGCTGATAAAATGGATAAAAAAACATGAGCCATCCATATGCTGCTTACAAGAAACCCACCTCAGACCCAGGGATACAAACCGGCTGAAAGTGAAAGGTTGGAAAAAGATACTCCATGAGAATAGTAGCCAGAAAAGAGCAGGGGTAGCTATACTAATATCAGACAAAACAGACTTTAAATGCAAAAAAGTTATAAGAGATGCCGAAGGCCACTATATATTAATAAAAGGGATGATCCACCAGGAAGATATAACAGTCATAAATATCTATGCACCCAATGAGGGTGCCCCAAAATATATGAGACAAACTCTGGCAAAACTGAAGGGAGAAATAGACATTTCTACAATAATCATTGGAGACTTCAACACCTCACTCACATCATTAGATAGAACAACTAGACAGAAAATCAACAAGGAAACAGAGAACTTGAACAATATGATAAACAAGTTAGACCTAACAGACATATACAGAACACTGCATCCAAACTCAGCAGGTTATACATTCTTCTTCAGTGCCCATGGATCTTTCTCCAGGATAGACCACATGTTAGGTCACAATGAAGCTCTCAATAAATATAAAAAGATTGAAATTATACAAAGCACCTTCTCATATCATAATGGAATGAAACTAGAAATCAATAATGGACAGGAAAAAAGTAAATTTGCAAATGTGTGGAGACTGAACAACACACTCCTAAATAATCAGTGGATCAAAGAAGAAATTGCAAGGGAAATCAGTAAATATATTGAGACAAATGAAAATGCAAACACAACATATCACAACTTATGGAATACAGCGAAGGTAGTCTTGAGAGGGAAATTTATAGCCCTAAATGCCTATATTAAAAAACAAGAAAGAGCTAAACTCAAATATTTAACTGAACAACTAGAGAAACTAGAAAAAAAACAAAAAAACAAAAACAGCAAACCAATCCCAAAGCAAGCAGAAGGAAAGAAATAATAAAGATTAGAGCCTAAATAAATGAAAACGAGAACCGCGAAACAATAGAGCAAATCAACAAAACCAAAAGCTGGTTCTTTGAGAAGATCAATAAAATTGACAAACCCCTAGATAGACTAACAAAGAAAAAAAGAGAGAAGATGCAAATAAATACAATCAGAAACGAAAGGGGGGAAGTTACAAATGACCTCACAGAAATAAAAAGAATCATAAGAGGATATTATGAGAAACTATATGCCAACAAACTAGACAACCTAGATGAAATGGACAAATTTCTAGTAACGCACAACCAACCTACACTGATGCTACAAGAAATACAAGCACTTAACACACCAATCACAATTAAGGAGATTGAATCCGCCATCAAAAATCTCCCAGCAAAGAAAAGTCCAGGACCAGATGGCTTCACAGGTGAATTCTACCAAGCATTTCAAAAAGAATTAACACTAATCCTATTTAAACTCTTCCAAAAAATTGAACAAGAGGGAAAATTACCCAACACATTTTATGAAGCCAACATCACCCTAATACCAAAGCCAGATAAAGATTCCACAAGAAAAGAAAATTACAGACCAATCTCTCTAATGAACATAGATGCAAAATTTCTCAACAAAATACTTGCAAATCAAATCCAACAGCATATCAAAAGACTTATACATCACAACCAAGTGGGATTTATTCCTGGTATGCAAGGCTGGTTCAACATAAGAAAATCAATCAATATAATGCACCACATTAACAAATTGAAGGAAAAAACCACATGATCATCTCAATAGATGCAGAAAAGGCATTTGACAACATCCAGCATCCTTTTTTTGATAAAAAAACACTTCAAAAGATAGGAATAAAAGGAAAATTCCTCAATATGATAAAAGGCATATATGAAAAACCCACAGCCAACATCATACTCAATGGGGAAAGCTTGAAAGCTTTCCCTGTAAGATCAGGACCAAGACAAGGATGCCCACTGTCACCATTGTTATTCAACATTGTACTAGAAGTTCTAGCTAGGGCAATTAGACAAGACAAAAAAATTTAAAGGCATCCAAATAGGAAAAGAGGAAGTAAAACTCTCACTGTTTGTGGATGACATGATCCTGTACTTAGAAAATCTTGAAGTATCCACAACAAAGCTACTTGAACTAATAAATGAGCAGCAAAGTGGCAGGATACAAAATCAACATGCAAAAATCAGTAATGTTTTTGTACACTAGTACTGAACAACCTGAGGGAGAAATCAGGGGGAAAATTTCATTTTCAATAGCAACAGAAAGACTCAAATACATAGGAGTTAATTTAACCAAAGAAGTATAGGACCTATATGCAGAAAACTACAAAATAATGCTAAAAGAAATTTTAAAAGACCTAAACAAATGGAAAGACATTCCGTGTTCATGGATTGGAAGAATAAATATCATGAAGATGTCATATTGCCTAAACTGATTTATAGATTCAGTGCAATACCAATCAAAATCCCAAGAGCTTACTTTGCAGAATTAGAGAAGGCAATTACCAAATTCATCTGAAAGGGTAAGTGCACCCAAATAGCCAAAAGCATTCTAAAAAAGAAGAGCTACGTGGGAGGAATTTCACTGCCTGAACTTGAAACATATTACAAAGCTACAGTGGTCAAAACAGCATGGTACTGGCATAAAGATAGACACATCGATCAGTGGAATAGAATTGAGAATCCAGAAATAAACCCTCACCTATACAGTCAACTGGTTTTTGACAAACCTACCAAGCCCACGGTAATGGGAAAAAACAGTCTCTTCAACAAATGGTGTTGGGAGAACTGGCTATCTATAACCAAAAGAATGAAAGAGGACCCCTACCTCACCCCCTATACAAGAATCAACTCAAAATGGATCAAAGATCTAAATATAAAAGCCAGGACCATAAAACTACTAGAAGAAAATGTAGGGAAACATCTTCAAGACCTTGTAGTAGGTGGTGGTTTCTTGGACCTTACAGCCAAAGCACGTGCAACAGAAGAAAAAATAGATAAATGGGAGCTCCTCAAAATTAAACACTTTTGTACCTCACAGGACTTTGTCATAAGGGTGAAAAGGCAGCCTACTCAATGGGAAAAAATATTTGGAAATCACATATCTGATAAGGGTTTAATATCCAGGATATATAAAGAAATGTTACTACTCAACAATAAAAAGACAAATGACCCAATTTAAAAATGGGCATAGACATTTCTCCAAAGAAGAAATACAAATGGCAAAAAAACACGTGAAGAAATGCTCCACATAACTCATAATTAGGGAAATGCAAATCAAAACCACAATGAGATATCATTTCACACCTATCAGAATGGCCACTATTAAAAAGACAGAGAACTACAAGTGTTGGAGAGGATGTGGGGAGATAGGAACACTTCTTCACTGTTGGTGGGAATGCAGAATGGTACAACTACTGTGGAGGACTGTTTGGCAGTTCCTAAAGAAGTTGAATATAGACTTGCCACATGACCCTGCAATACCATTACTAGGTATATACCCAGAAGAACTGAGAACAGTGACACAAACAGACATCTGCAGACACCGATGTTCATAGCAACATTATTCACCATTGCCAAAAGCTGGAAACAACCCAGGTGTCCATCAACAGACGAATGGCTAAACAAACTGTGGTCTATTCACACGATGGAATATTATGCAACTGTAAGAAGAAATGAAGTCGTAAAGCATATGACAACATGGATGAACCTGGAGGACATTATGTTGAGCGAAGCAAGCCAGACACAAAAGGACAAATACTGTATGAATGCGTTACTATGAACCAAATATATTGTGTAACATATTATTTGATTCAAAAAAAAATTTTATATTTATCCATTACATTTAATTGAGAAATGTATATATTTATTCATCTGTGTTTACTTTTTAGTTTTTAATGGTTTATATTTTCAATTATTAAATGTACAAAATAAAGTAAAAAAAAGTAAAAAAAATAAAAAGAAAGAATAACTAACTTTTATTAAATTCTGTGCACCAAGTACAAAAACAAACAAACAAACAAACAAAAAACCAATGAAAAAGAAGAAGATGTTGCCATGTGCATTGCCATGAGATGGAAAAACCGAGGACCGTGGATCATGGGCAGCCAGCCCCACTATGCCATAGTCTTTGGGAAGGGCAGTGCCTTGCTCATGTCTTGACTTTGAACTTCTCCTAGCCTCATAACTGTGAGCCAATAAATTTTCATTGTTTTAGCCAGCCATTGTGTGGTATTTGTTTTAGCAGCTAGGAAACTAAGACACCTATTATATTCATTATAGGAATTTTTGAACTACCTTTATTTTTGGATTCTGTGAAATGGCTTTGTTTAATTTGAAAAACAAGAGACTTTCTATGATGAAGACTTGTATATTCCTAGTGGCTATTTGCTTTTCTAAACTAAACAGTTTACACACCTGCCATTTTGCAGAACACTGCCCAACTCTTTATGAAGAGATTAAGCCATAATGTGTCTGTTCTTTTTCCAATGAAGTTACACATGAGGTGAAGCATGTAGTTACTGTACATGTCAGCAACTTGAAGTAGCAACAAAAATATAGTTAAGTCAATAAAGACCCACTTATCTCTTCTCAGGAAAATAACAAAATGCAGTTTTTCTTGAAATACATTTGCCTTGAACAGGTTCTTACAAAAGGCTTAGAATAGTGCCTAATTAACTTGTATATAAAAAGTTTCCCATGACTCAGTGACTGACTGGAAAGAGCTTTCCTGCCATTTGACATCAGAGTTAGATTTTTCTATGGCTCTCCACTGCCCTTAGATTGTGAGATTCCCCAGGGGGATTGAGCCCAGTCACAACATACACTTCATTGACTTCCTCTCTCTCACTGTTTCACTCTTCGTACTTCCTCTCTCTAGCATCTTGATATCACCTCCCAAGAATTCCCCTTGTTCCAAGTTCCTGTCTCAGTCTCACTTTTCAATGCCATCCAGACAAGACCATCTCCATTCCTATTTAACTGCCTGTCAGTACCCTGGATCATTTAGAAATTAACTGATGGAGAGTCAGTTGAATTGGCTCAAGCCTTGCTTAGTTTTTGCATATCCTATTTATATCTTTTGTTTTCATTTTGGTTTCATTTTCAGCTTTGACAGCCTAGTTTATATTTTACCAGTTCAAGCCAATATTTACTGCTGGAACATAGAAAAGATGTAGAACAGAAGCTGCTTGAAGAAAAAAAAAATCAATTGTAGGATGATCTTTTAGGGATTCCTCCTCTTACAGCCTAGCAGTATTCTACCAAGCCACACAGGAGCCCCCCCCCCCCATTACTTTCCATTAGGAAAAGGGACTGAGCCAAACTTGATCCACCTGGACTTCATTTTGTTGTTGTTCCACATGCATTTATTACTTTATTTCCAAATATTACAATTGCTCTAGCCCTTTCATTTTAGTTTCTTGGTTAACTAGTCCTTTACAAAAAAAAAAAAAAAAAAAATAGTGGGCCCTGTGCACACTGCATCTTGACCTCCACTTCCAGTGCAGCTTGGAAGCATTACTACTGATGAACCTCTATTTTAGGTTGAGGTATGTCACTCCTAAAGAATCAGTGCTAGTTAGACAGGATTACTTTTTTGGAGAGCTAAGGAATACCCTGGAGAAGCTTAACAAAATGGATTTCTTTTTTGGCAATAAAACTGGGGTGGGGAGAAGCTGTTAACATTTCTCTAGGTTCTCTGCAAGGGGAACCAGTATTTCTGGGGTAAAGCTGCATGAAATCCCTTTATAGGGTGGAAGAAAGAACATCAAACTATAGACTTTGCCTTATAACCAGTGTGCTAAACATTTGTCTTGACTATGGCAGTATTAATGCTGTGAATCAGCTCACAAGCCCCTGATGACCCCAAGGTTTAGAAATCTCAAAGTCAGGAGAAGCAGATATCCTAAGCCCACCTCTTCAAAGCCATTCTTCACATTAAACCAGCTTGCCAGAGAGCAATATTTATTGGAGATACATGGAAAGTCTATTTTTGCCTTTTGGAACTACACAAAGGTGTGGATTTAGATAGGATCAAGACCAAAAGTCTATGTGTAATACCCTAAAGGAGTGAGCAGTGCCAGAGATGATAGAAGACCTTCAGTCCACTTCTTTTTTTTTTTTTTTTTACTTTATTTTGTACATTTAATAATTGAAAACATAAACAATTAAAAACTAAAAAGTAAACACAGATGAATAAATATATACATTTCTCAATTAAATGTAATGGATACATGTAAATTTTTTTTTTTATTTGAATCAAACAATAGATTACACAATATATTTGGTTCATAGTAATGCATTCATACAGTATTTGTCCTTTTGTGTCTGGCTTGCTTCACTCAACATAATGTCCTCCAGGTTCATCCATGTTGCCATATGCTTTATGACTTCATTTCTTCTTACAGCTGCATAATATTCCATTGTGTGAATAGACATATCTTGTTTGCTGTTAACAACTCTTTTCCTTTGACCTCTCCAGGTTTAATTATCATGTGCTATCACTAACAATAAGTTTATGTTAACGACTAGAAAGTGATTACATATTAAGATATTAGATTCTTACACTCTGTGAAACAAGTTGGACTTCATAACTTAAAGTCAGTAAAACCATGATAATCTGTCACCTGGTGACACAGCTTCAAATTCTTACTCTATAAAATATACCTGACACCAACTTTTGAGATAACTTAGTCCTTATAACATATATATAGAACCTATTCTGGAGCCTGACACATAGCAGATGCTCAGAAGTTAGTACTGAATTCAAACCTAGAGCAATAACATGGTTTAAGCAGAGAACTTAAGTAACAACCAGGAATTGGAGGAATTTCTCCTGCCATCACCTTCCCAAAGAATGGATCCATATCAGAGACATCATGGCACTGGTTCCATTAAGTACCTAATTCTGTTCAGGGCATGGTGGACACATTAGAGAGGAAAAAGGCAATGAACCAGATGTATATTTGCCTTAACTACATCAGAAAGCTATCCTGAGATTCCCATCATTCTCTGCTTCTCCTTGAAGCCCAGACATTCCCAGCTAACAAACATTTCTCTTTAAGTCAGATTCCTTCCCTCACGTTTGCTCTGCAGGGTTACAGCAGAATATTGTGGTGAATTGGGCCCTGCCCTCTCCTACCCCCTCACTTAAGCACAACTGTGCTGAAGAGTTTCATGCCCATTTCTTTTGTCCTTGGTTGCACTCTTCAGCTTCTTTCTGTTGCTTTAGGGATTTCTATGAGATCATAAAAGGCTGCTCAGTCTGCTCACAGGTACAACCTGAGAGTTCCAGAATATCAATCAATGTGTGAGCAGGGTGATTCTCTTTGTCCTTCAGTGGGAGTCTGAGGTGTGTTCCACATGGTTCCTCAGAGGATCTCCAGTGGGATGGAACCTTATTTGCCCACAGTGGTAACCAGCCTGTCAACATGGCTTTTCTTGGATTTTCTCCATCTCCTGCCTCACTGGTACCCCTTCCTCATCTCTGTTTCCTGGGAAAACTCCTCCCAGATAAACAATATGCATCCAAGTTCTGTCTTGAGCTCTGTTCCTGGGGGACACAAACTATGACAAAGGTATTGATGCCCCACAGGCAACGGCTCTTTTGACGTCACATACAAGAAGAACTTCAAGTATGGACTTTATACAATACCTCACCAGACAATAAATAGTCAAGTAAGAAAAATATTGATAATTGGAAGTTGAAAATTCATTAAGTAATTTCAAACATGATATTCTTGGATCACACTGCTTAATAACAGTATTTTTCTTTTCAAAATCTTTATAAACTATATAATTTAAAACAAATACAATATAATATATTGTTAACAAGTAAGGCATTTAAACTTTAAGGTAAGCTTCAGGTTTTGGAATACTTTTGACGTATCTTCATTTTTGAGGTGCTATGAACCTTCAAATACTTGGTGTCTGTCAAAGTCTGAAGCCCTGTCCTCAACTGAATTACTTAACATAGAGGAAGTTCCATTATTAGAGAGAAGCACAGTTCATGATTAAGATCTCACATCAGACTGTGCTCAAAGGAATATACTGAAGCCCTTTATCAGACATGGAAACCCTTTCTAGGTCAGTTTTGCACTCACTTTGAAAGCTCCCCCTCCCCGCTTAGGGAATCACCTCAATGAAATGTAAAGCTATATCCTTTTGGCACAACAGCGTAATCTGAATGGGCAACTCTGCCTCTTGCCTCCCTATAGCCTGCCTGAAATTAAGATGATGCGGCAATGCCATTCTTCTTGGACATAGCAGAGCTACATCCTCTATGCCACAGTTCATTTGTTCTTACTGCTTTGTTGAGTTCTCAGGCAAAATGGCAGATCAGTTGAACTTATATCTTTGGACTTCCCATATTTCCTGGAATCAGTGATAGATTCTAGCCCAGAGATAAAAAGGTATGGAAGACCTGAAGGGTGGAGTAACAGAACTTTAGCTTCCCCTTCTATAAAACTGAGATGCATCAGCCACTGAGGGTCATTGTAAGGATTAAAAAGAAAGTCTAGTATGGTATTTGAAACACATAAATTTCTTGGCAAATATGAGGCTAAAATATTACAGAGAACTCCTAGTCTGAACTATCATCATGAAGGGTAGCATGGGTTTAGCACCTGGATGGTAGAAGTGACTCTCCAGAAGTGAGCTCATGTAGAAAAGAGAGTGTTTTAACTTATTTCATAGACATACATGTATTGATTAGGGTGAAAGATCATGCTGCATTAGTGGATTAGACAGATATAAAATCATATCGATGGCAGGTGTTTTAGCACAACTGACTAAGTCAGTTTTCAATTGCCCAAACCTTATGTTGTTGAGTTTATGGGGATGTTATTTCCCTAAGTGCTATGTATATGGTTCATCATATGTCTGATTTAAAGGGATATCATTAGAAAATTCATGTTTTTCTTTGGAGTAATCAAAAGCACCCACTTTCTCATTTATCCTTTTTGTTTGTTTGTTTTAAATAATACCACACACTCAGTCAGAGGAAACAACCCTATGCTTCAGGGCCAGAGATGGTTTATTAGTCTACCACTATTTCTTCTGCCAATGGAAAATTTTCATTTTCATTTAACTCATTCTCTTTGGTCTTCTTATGGGCATCCCTTCCTCTCTTTAACTTCTGCCTGCTGGTCAGTAGTCATGGTAGCAGGAGAGGCAATTTAGAATCAAGAAGGCTGTTATTGGAAAAGGAAGTGTTCTGATGATGATGGAGATTTTAAGGCCAGACAGATATCCACTTGGGAAGCACTGAGAACAGGTCTAAAAACTGTTGCCACAACCTTCTGGCTCTGCTTTGAGGCTCAATTCAGCAAAGTCTACCCAATCAATTCCATGGTCTCATCTTTGGGAACATCAGAGGGGAAAAGGGAGCTGGCACTTTCTCCGATCTCTCCCTCTCTTGTTTAGTAAGCTTAAATCCCCTGGCATAACCAACCATGGACAGTTTTTTGGGACTCGAAATGTGTCAAAACTAGAGAACAATATATGATTGGAGTTATCTCCCACCAAAATGAGCTCCAAATAATCCACAGCACAAATAAGCTGCCTAACTCTAAACTGGGGAGTATGAGAAAATGCCATTGGCCCAAGCAGGAATAAGTGTTTCTGTGTAGACAAGTTAATTGGGGACATTTTCAGGATCTGATTTGTCTCTAGGACTGAATGTATATTGCCCCTAATCAGATTTCTTGTTAAATCAGGAAAAACCGGGGGAGAATATTCTAAATGTTAAATTAGTTGAAATCTAAGAAATATTATGGAGCTGTAAAAATAATTGAATTATTTTTTGGAAGTAAGTGAAAATCTCTAAAGATTATAAAACATTTCATTTATTTATAGCATTAAAACTAGCAAAACTAAATATTGCATAGGCATGTTATAAAACTGAAAGCAAGGACACAATGAAGATCATGATTATGTTTATGATGGGGAAAGGCAGGAAAATGGGATTTGGCAAGAACATGTGTATATGTATTTATTGGAATGCTATAGTTTTAGAATTGGGTGGTGGGTTTATTACTTATGTATGGGAATATTTTAAAGATGAAAATCCAATATTTTAAAGATGAGAAGCCCAAAACCATGAACAGGAAGCTCACTGTATTCTTTTTTTTTAAAAATAATATTTATTTATTTCAATGGAAGATATAGGAACATATTTATAAAAATCAAACAGTACAAAAGGTTAGACCCTCTCACTGTATTCTTGAACATAATAATGGTATAGCTGGAAGTAGTTGCACCTAGTCCTAAAATAACCATGTAATAACCTTCAGTAAATAACTCAGTGACAGAGTTTTAGTTCCATCCAGAATAGATGCATGTCCTCTCAGGAATATTAGGACATTTTGGTGGAAATTGTGGCAACCATGGATCAACAGAGGAGTCAGTGTCCATTCTTTAAGCTAGGGCTTCTGGATCCTGATTTCTACCACATACAGTCAGGGCTTCAAATGCCTTGATTCAGCATTCTAGTTCAAAAGAGGTATTCAGGCTAGTTTCTTTTGTTGCCTATTTTCATAAATATCATATTAAACAAGATTATCTCAAATTGTAGTGTAACTTCATCTAAAATAAAAATCATCAACTAAGATTTCTTTGTGGTATAGCATAGGCTATTCCTGGTATTAGGACTCTTTTACAACCCTCTTTATCTTAAGATAGTAGGTCAACTCTATATAGAGAATGATCTCAGAACCTTTTCCAGTAACTTCTAGGTACACTCTCACCTTCTTCCCTATAGAAGCATTTCCATTCAAAATCTCCCCACTTCACTGCCATTCAGAGAGCTTCCCATTGCAGTCATATATTTCACCTTCTTGATAATACCTCTCCTCCTAATGTCTCCAAAATTGGTAATCATTAGAAAGAGGTATAATGTGGGAAATACTACGTGATTTTTTTTTCAAGCAGGCTAAAGAACTGTGAAAGACTGGCATACACCATTAAGGTAAAAGCCAATAATGGGCTCAAGCCTGGATGTTACAAGCTGCTTCAGCTTAGAGTCAGAAGAGATATTCTGGGTCTTACATGAATAGGAATTCTGCCTATAGCTTTATCTCATGCCACCTTCACTGTTCTGACAGCATTTACTACCTCTTGTTTTTTAGGTTTCACCTGCCCAGCAAATGTGTTGTAGGCCATCTTATAATACCTGGTCCTACCAAGGACCACGTTAAATGGGAAGTTGTGTGCCTCCAGAATACCAATCTTGAAACTCACACTGTGCTAACTTTTTACAGGATGGGGGGAAATGCCATAAAGCCCCAGGTCTTAAATAGGTAGGGTGAGGAAATATTTTACATATCTTACCTTAAATGTATAATTTATTGCTCCAGACATGAAAAGTAATTGATATGGAATTTATCAGTACATATATGAAGACATTCCTGTGCTTGTCACACCCATCAACTAGGTTGGCAGGGCCCAGGAATCTCATGAGTAACTCTCATATTATGGATACTTTTCTAAGAACGCTTAGATTTTTCAGCCATGTTATAGATTAAAAACAAACTAATTAACAAACCTAAAACCTAACAAGGAATGCTATAGGCTTCCATATTCAGTACCACCATAACTCACCTTGTAGCTTAGATGCCTGAGGTGGAAAGAATGGCTGAGCCTAAGGGTTATATACCCATCAATAGAACTAGAGCAAAGGGTGGTCACTGTGGCAAGTTGAGGTCTCATGACTATGAAGCATAGAGAACTGGGACCCTAGCCATGGTGGATACTTTGGAATCCCATGTCCCAAAGACAGTTTAGTATGTGGCCAGAAAAAAAAAAAAAAAACAATGTGGTTCAGACTTACTTCTGTATTAATTTCCATGGTCTCTGAGTATCCTGATCCTTAGAAGTTAGGTAATGAAGAGTTAACGGACGTGAGTCAGGCTTTGTCATCATCTCCACCTGCTCAGCTTGTGTAGACAATTTCCATTACCACTATCCTCTATATGATGTAGCCCATATTTAATATTGACAGCCCAGTTTTAGGGATTCATTCCCTCCCAGTCAAACAGTACTTTACCAGCTCACATTGCTGGAACTCCACATTTTAAAACATCTGAATTAGTCACGCTTGATTACCTTTACCTTAGGCAGTCATTGCTTACAATTTGGAGATTTCTTCAATGGTAGCTATTGATCTGCTCTAGCCTTTTCAACTTACCTCTACTTTTTTTGGTTTAGGTAAATGACGTAAGTACTTGATTTTGCCATCCATAGCTTGAACTTAGCACCTATGCAGAAGAACCATACCACTGTTGGTGAACTGTTGATTCTTAGCTTTCCTTCCCTAATAGTACCCAGAACTGTCCCTCAGGACTGTCAGTGGCCTTAGGAATGGCACTAACAATTCCCCTCAAAATCTTGTTTTCCTATAGGTGCAGACACCTAAACAATAGTTCCTTCTTTGGCTCTTCCTCTTCTGAACATCTGGTGCAAAGGGAGATCTGTGCTCCAGTAGCTACAGACCCACTGTAGAGAACCTGGTTGTCAGTATTTTTCATTTCCACATTATTGGCCAAGTTGAAAAATTTGTTTCATGACAATCAGTAGGGGTGAGCAGAATCTGGATCTCAGTACCATCTATCAGGAGGAAGCTGGGGACTATGGGTTTGTCTTGACCTTGGCAATACTCAAAAGCTGAACTAGTATAAAAGTCACCTCAGGATTCTAAGATCAATTATAGAAACCTAAGAAGTGAGAGTAGAAATGTCTAAAGTCATCCCTTAGGACTTCATTGCTCTCTTCAAAGAAGCTTGCAGGACACTGCCTGCTGGAGCACTGCAGTAGCTTCCTTAGTTTTCCTGACAAATCAGCACAGATTAGTCAGGAACATAGACATTGGTATCTGGGAAGTTCTAAATTCTAGAAGAAGTAGGCAACAGCAATAATGATAGGGGATGCTCAGTCACAATTGCTCTTGTCCCTACAGTGAGATTTACAAAACTTCATAAAGAACCATCAGGGCTCCATCTGTACTTTCAACCCAATGAGCATGAGCATCCCCTTTGATCCAGGAGTCCTTATCACCTATCATCTCAATCCATCTCTAAGTCTCCTGGAATTGTAGCTAAGCTTTGGATCTTCCCTCCAAATTGGCAAGAAATCTCATCATTCTGTTCCCACAGAGCTTGTTACCCTCCCCTTGACATGATCTGGCTGGGTGCCTAAAAAAGGTAGTTTGGCTGAGCTGAGAGGAACATCCATCTGCTCAACTAACAGCTCCATCAAAGACTTAGTTTCTCCCAGAATCATAAGATTTATGGTCAATTAGAATGGCTTCTGGTCCTGTGACAAGGTAGGAAACTTGGGACTTGTTTATGTTATTTAGGTAGTTGGAATTAGAAAATTTCATAGATTATCAGGAACCTTAATGTTTATTCCTCAAGGAGTAAATTATGGACCCCAAGTCAGAATCAGAATGTTCTCCTGAGTTATAGCTTCTACATGTTCTGCTTCAACTTGAGTTAAATGAGAGCTGGGAAGGAAGCCTATATTGCTGATCTGGATGAATCAGACTAGTTATTGTCTAGTCAATAGATAAAACCTGTCTTTTGGAGTTAAAGAACCCCCCCTCATCTTTGCTATCACTTACTCACTATCTTGTTTATTTGGGTCTGGTGGCTTGAGAGAAAAAAGCTAAGTTTACTTACCACCCTGATATCCAAAGCTTAAGAGGTTACCTGTACTACTTGGGTGGTTTCATGCATGGCTGCATCAGAATATGGGTTACATATATGGTCTATGAGAAAGTTCTCCAAGCAATTGGCTGAGAAGGAGAATTTGTTCTCCTCTATTTTCATGCCCACTTACAAAAGGGGTATATGACATTTCATTCACCCCAGGGATAGGACAGGGAATCATCATAACAGAAGATGCAACCTTGCTGAGCTTTGAAGGGGTTCATTTGCCACTCAATTGCTTCTACCTCCACCAAACCTCTGGAGAAGATCTACCCAGTCTTGTTAGAAGAACAAGAAGCCAATATAGCTTTAAGGCACTGATGTTTGGTTTAAGCTCTATTCTTTTCCACCATGTCTTTTTTTTTTTTTTAAAGATTTTATTTATTCATTTATCCCCCCCTTGCTGCCGGTGCTCGCCGGGTCAGCCAACCACGCCATGCGGGCGGGCCCGCCCCCACCAGGAGGCCCCGGGAACCGAACCCGGGGCCTCCCATATGGTAAACGGGAGCCCCACTGATTGAGCCACAGCCGCTCCCCCCACCATGTCTTTTAAGGTCATTTTCATGAGCTCCAGATATTCATTCTAATATATCTAGGGAAACAGGTATCTTGTTTTTTTTTTCCTTGTGATGGGAAAGGGTAGCAACCTGTGAGGTAATTAGGTTTTCTAGTACTCAAATGCTAAAAATCTCTGTTTAGAATGCATTTTCCATCTCCTCTCCTTCATATGCGGACTACCAGGTATTAGTATATATTGGTATACTTGTAAAGTATATGTTATAATTACCAAGGTCTCTGAAGTAAGATAGACTTGCTACTTATCAGAAGAATCACCTGGTAAGAGCTTCAGCTTATTCTCCTTGAATCTTTGAAACCCTTAGAAAAGAAGATGCCTGTGGCATTTCATAAAGGAGATGTCTGTAGAGTCTAGCACAGAACCTACTATATGGCATTTGCTCAATAATGTAGTATTGGACTAAACTATTGAAAGAGAGGCTATGCTATGCAGGCTACTTTGATTTAAGATGATGTTTTCCTGTTAGTTCCCCCTCTGGGGGAAGCAGGGATGTTTGGAAATTCAAAATGCCTTCCAGTTTTAATTTTGTTGTTATTTTCAGAGATCCCAGATCATTCATGCTCTAGAGAGCCTTTGGCACCCTGAAGGTAGTGGGTTTATCTTTCCAGCTCACAATTATAAGGTGCCTCAAAGATAGACCCAAGAAGCTTTGCCACACAGGTTGAACATGCAGACACAGAGGTACAAGGCTGGTAGAAAGAAATATAACTTGAGTTCTCAATATAGACATAGGACTCTATGTTTGAAAGTAAATTCTTCCTTTACTTTATAGATTATACACACTAACCTGTATTTCATCTCTTTAAACTCTTTACATTTAATATTTTAATCTTTGAAATAGCCTCTTTTGAACACTGTTTTGATATTTTTGTTGATGGTGTAATTTAAGTCTCAGATATTATTCTCTATCCTCCAAGGAACTCTGTCCCCAGGCTAAAAGCAACAAAAGGCTTCATCCTCAAAAAGACCTGCTGTTTCTGAGGGGGATCTTACAAAGTGAAAACCAGATTCTAAGGTCCCTTCTCAAACATGCCATTCTCTTCCATCAGTTTCTCTTCCATTTGGCTCTTGTTGACTACCTCAGTTAGGAGAGTCTGTGAAATTTCTCAGTGAAATTTCAGAGCTATCATGTTGACACAACAGCACAGTCATTGAGGCATCTGTTGTGGACTATAGTCAGCTGAATCAGAAACAAAAGGACTAGACAGGATATAGAATCAACTATGTCATAGTCCATTTGTAGTAGATGGGACTTTCTGCTCAGCTGTAGAGAGTGATGTCCCAGACAGCCTCCAACAACTCATTCAGGATCTGCCTCAGCAGAGAGTTACTTCATCCCTGCTCATACACTTTCAGAAAAACCCATAGATAATGACTGAGTGAAACCTAGTCATTTTGTGCTAGTTTGGGGCACCTCTGATAGTCAATACTTCCTTGAGTTCTCCGTTGCCAGGTAGGTTGAGGGTTTGTTGCACCTGCTTCACAGTAAATGTTATCTCTCTGCCCAATCCTGCTTCCAACACCTTCCTTTCACAATTATAAGGTGCCTCAAAGACTTGAATCTCTAATAAACATTCCATTTTCAATGTTGGCTTTTGGAGAACATAACCTGCAAGCATATTTATCCCAGATTATTCTCTGGCCTCAGGAATGATGTCAGTTACTTAAGAAAGAAGTGAATTTACAACCTCCAATCTCCCATAGCCATTTTTAGCTTTCATACTTTCCCACATCTGTATACTCATAATCTAAGAGATTTGAATAACGTATAGAATATCTAGATCAATAAGGAAATAGAAGACAGGAATAATACTCAAAACCAATAGACCTAACAGACATGTATAGAACACTTTGCCCAAAAGCAGCAGAATATACATTTTATCTACTGCATGTGATTATTTTCCAGGCCAAACCATATGTTAGGTCACAAAGCAAGTCTCAGTCAATGCAAAAATATTGAAATCATACAATGTATCTTCCCTGACCACAATGGAATAAAGCTAAAAATAAATAACAGGAGGATAAATGAAAAATTCACAAAAACATGGAAATTAAACAACCTACTCTTAAACAACCAATGGGTTAAAGAGGAAATCACAAGGAAATTTAGGAAATATCTTGAGTAGAATGAAAATGAAAACACAACATACCAAAACTTATAGGATGAAGCAAAGGTAGAGCTAATAGGGAAAATTATAGCTCTAACTGCTTACATAAAAAAGAGGAAAGAGTTCCAATCAGAGACCTAACCTCAAAACTGGAAGATCTAGAAAAAGAAGAACAATCAAAACCCAAAGTGAGCAGAAGGAAGAATATAAATGAAATAGAGAATTTAAAAACAAAAAAAAATAAGAGAGAGAGTCAACAAAATCAAAAGATGGTTCTTTGAAAAGATCAGTAACATTGACAAATCTTTAGCTAGAATGACAAAAAAAGAGAGAGGTTACAAATAACTAAAATCAGAAATGAAAAGGGGGACATTACTACCAACCCCACTGAACTAAAAGGACTATAAGAGGATACTATGAACAACTGTACACCAACAAATTAGATAACCCAGATGAAATGGACAAATCCCTAGAATCACACAAACTATCCATACTGACTCAAGGAGAATTATATGATATCAACAAACCAATAACTAGTAAAGAGATTGATTCAGTAATCAAAAACCTCTCAATGAAGCAAAGCCCAGGACCAAATGGCTTCACAGGTGAATTTTACTAAGTGTTCCAGGAAGAATGAACACCAATCCTGCCAAAACTCTTCCAAAAAAATGAAGAGGACAGACACTTGCTAACTCATTCTATGAAGTCAACATCACCCTCATACCAAAGACAGATAAAGATACCATAAGAAACTACAAACCAATATTGCTTATGAATATAGATGCAAATATCTTCAACAAAATACTAGCAAATCAAATTCCACAGTGTTTTCAAAGAATTACACAGCATGATCAAGTGGTATTTATTCCAGGTATGTGACAGTGATTCAACATAAGAAAATCAATTAATGTAATACACCACATTAATAGGATGAAGGGGAAAAACCACATGATCATCTCAATTGATGCAGAAAAGGCATTTGATAAAATCGAGCTTCCTTTCTTGATAAAAGCACTTAGGAATAGAAAAACAATTCCTTGACATGATAAAGGGCATATATGAAAAACCCACAGTTAACATCATAATCAATGGAGAAAGACTGAAAGCTTTCCCTCTATGATCAGGAACAAGACAAGGATGCCCACTGTCAACATCATACTGGAAGTTCTTGCCAGAGCAAGTAGGCAAGAAAAAGAAAAGGCATCCAAATTGGAATGGAAGAAGTAAAAATTTCCCTATTTACAGATTACATGATTCTAAATACAGAAAATCCTGAAAAATCCACAACAAATCTACTAGGGCTAATAAATTATTTCAGCAAAGCAGTAGGGTTTAAGATCACTACCCCAAAATCAGTAGTGTTTCTATATACTAGCAATGAACAATCAAAAGAATATATCATGAAAAAAGTGCCATTTACAATAGCAACTAAAAGAATCAAATATCTAGGAATAAATCTAGCCAAGGATGTAAAGTACTTGTATACAGAAAACTACAAAACATTTCTAAAGAAATCAAAGAAGAACTAAATAAATGGAAAGATATTTTGTGTTCATGATTGGAAGATTAATTTTGTTAAGATGTAAATTCTACCCAAAATGATTTATAGATTCAACATAATCCCAATAAAAATTCCAACAACCTTCTTTGCAGAAATGGAAAAGCCAGTCATCAAATTTATATGAAAGGGCAAGGGACCCCAAAAAAGCCAAAGCCATTTTGAAAAAGTAGAGCAAAGTTAGAAGACTCACATTTCCCACTTTTAACACTTATTACAAAACCACAGAAATCAAACAGCACAGTACTGGCACAAGGACAGATACATGGATCAATGGACTACATAAAACAAACCCAAGTCCAAGATCTCAATAAATTAGTGATGGATCAAGCCTGCTGTAAATTAGGATGAAGGAAGTTAATATTCCTGAACCAAGAGTTAGCATGTTTTAGTTGCTATCTGAGCCTTATTGAGTCTACACTTGGATTCCTTGACCTGTTTGTGACAGACAGATTTTAGGACATTATAGCAGCATTACAGAACAAAAAATGTTGTTTCTCATATCCAGAGTGCTATATGGGCCAAACATCATCAGAAAGAGGCCTTGGGCTCTTATTACTGCCATTTCCTCCTGTATTTGAATGGTTCTAGTTTGCAAAGTCATATCAAGTCAAACTAAAGTTTCCAATACTCATTTTTCTCTTTGAAGGCCCTTACTCAATGACTCAGTGCCCACTTAGTCACTGTACTAGCAGGTGCTAAATTACGATCTGTTGGGACATCTGACAGGGCAATTTCCAGAAGAATTCCCCTGTGACTTTTCTTATAGTCTTGAAAGATGAAATCTTCTCACAAGGAACTCAGCCTCTCTGAGTGAAGGCCTCCACTTCTTTATCTCAGAGACCTTCCCCCTTTGCTGAGCGTTTGTGATTATATGATGAGTAGGAGTAGTAGATACAGGGCAGAAGTAGGATAATCTTGGTGGCATGGTTAGAAGACAGTGGTGCACTAGTGATGAGAGAAGGGCAGTGATGGCAGTAGCTGGAAGCAGGTTGTAGAGAAAAAATGGGAAGAAGGTAGTTTATGGGAGTCAAGCTATTATCAGGTTCGCATTTAAAACTACTAACTGCCTAAAAAGGTGCTATTGATATTTTTAAAGTACAAAAGTGAATGTTTAAGACCTTTGTATTCCAAGTTGTATTCCAAGACACTCCTACCTCTATTTTGTGCTCTACCAATGCTATACCTGTGCTCTGGAATTGTTGATTAGTCCAGTGTGGCCAATTTCTTCCCTAATACCATCACCACTGACCAATCCTAGTTCTCATGAACTTCTAGAGTTATGTCTTCTCCTTAAAACTCCTGACAGCTATATGAGCCCAAACCAGAGCTCCTGCTTGTTTTATTACTTTACCCAAGTTCACTTTTCTATCATATAACCCCTAGACAGAAGGGAGTCACCCCTATATTGAATGACTTTGGGGACTAAATCTCCTGCTTCTAGGATTACAGGTCTTCTTGCTTTCCATGGAAGAATTTACGGTCTATAGTGCCCTCCTCTCCTCTTTTGAATACACCATTACAAATTAGTAGGCAAGGAACTCTTTAGAAATAGTATATGGTGTTTCACAGCAGCATAAGGAAAAGTATAAGGCCCCAGACAAATTAGGTGATGGGGACTGGTTCCTATCTCTATAGTTGATCCATCAATATTGGCTTGATTACAGTCCCAGAAATAGGACTGGTCAACCAGCTCCATTCTTCCTTGTCATTCCAGTGTCTACTACCATTTGCCTGTCTGATGTCATTCCCCACAAAGAATGATATGAGCATATGAAACTTACCCTCATAGGTTCCTCGTGCTCTGATGTTTGTAAGATAACCATGTAGATGAGAATGTAGGATTTCTGTCTGCATGCTGGAAGTTTTTGCTTTCCCCAAACCAGGTGACTTAACTGTTAGCTTTCTACATGGGATATTGGAAACTATTATGGTGAGCTTGTAGAAATCATGGAGAAGGATAAAAGAACCTGGCATTATTTTTTCTTTATCTTGAAACTATGTTAGGAATACTCATAAGAAAATTTTATTAACATTGTTCATGACTCAAAAGGTAAAAATGGTAAAGGGATTTAAAACAAAAAATATAAATTCTCCTTCAGATATGGTGGTAGCACTAGCAGAGTTTCCTTGACAAATAAGCAGAGAATTGTGGTCATTGTGCTGAATGACATTGGACTGCATGATTGTCTCATACAAGCTCTCAAGGCAAATGGGCTGCAATCAGAGTGCCAAGCAATCCCCAACTTTTCCATGACCTGAAAGTGAAAAGAGTTATTTTAGACTCTGATACTGATGCTGCCTCTTTGATTAAGAAGCTTCAAGTAGATTTCTTGGTTCAGGCTTCCATCCTAATACACAGGGATCTGCTCAGAAAACATTTCTATAGCTTGCCTGCTGTCACATTTGTCAGATAAGGGGTTCTCAACTTTTTTGTTCCACGGACCCCTTTGCCAGTCAGGTGAAAACCATGGATCCCTTACTAAGTCCACACTATGTTATTTATTATTTAATAAAAATATCACACCTGCACCAACACGTCCCCACAAGATAATGTTTTTTTGAATATCAATTCAAGCTCATGGACCCCTTGTTAAGAACTCCTGTCAGATGCTTTCTACTATTTGGATTTTACTGTCAAATTTTGTGAGCACTCCTCAGAGCATACCTCCTGCTTCTTATGGTCCCTAAACCTTAGATAAAGGGGCTCTTTATGAAGAGTACAAGGTGTTCTCCAACTACACACTGTGTATAGACTGATTTATATACTTTGTGTGTAGACTGGAAAAATAGCTTTTATTTTGAAATTCAACCATTTATGATAGGGGCTTACTGATACTACCCCACTGATAATATGTCAAATGCATGTTTATTTCTCAGGTGCATATTGCATATTCCAAAGCCCATGCCTTTATGTTCCACACCTCCAATCCTCTCTGTAGAGGCTGTAGTAGTTTGATATTATTTATGAATTCCAAAAATAAAGATATTGATTATGTTTGTAAACTGATCTGTTCTTCTGGGTGTGATACCTTTCAATTGCATTAAATTCAAAGGTTTTAGGTTTACTTGATTAAATGAAGATTAGGGCTTTGATTAGGGCAAGTCAGTAGGGTGTGACTCAGGGTTGATTCCCTGTCTCCTTGGTGGGCTATATAAACAGACACTCACTCAGGAAGATGCACAAAAGAAGGCACAGGGAGAAAGAGAGCTCCATAGACACAAAAGAGGGGAGAACTTGGTCCTGCCATGTGTCAGAAAGAGAAGGCTCAAACAGCTAAAATCCCGGGGAGAGCTGAGCCATTCACCTGATAGTTTGCAGCTGAAGAGACCAGGCCCTGAGCACTGAGAAGGCCCAGAAAGAAACAAGCCCTCCAGCCTACAGCTGAGATAGGAAGAAGCTGGGCCCATGGAGCCTTAAGAAATCTAAACCCTCGTAGAGATTGCCCACCATCTTACTTCAACACATGGCAACAGACTTTGGTAAGGAAGTAATCTTGAGGTGGATTCTTTAGGGCCTTGTAACTATAAGCTTTTACTCCAAATAAATAGCCTTTATAAAAGCCAACAGATTTCTGGTACTTTGCATCAGTGCCCCTTTGGCGGACTAATACAGAGGCCTTCCTCTCCCAAGGCAGAGGTCAATCTCCCCCCCTGATATTTGCTTGATTAGTATCTTCCTGGCAGTGAACACTGGGATTAAGGAGGCTTCAATGTGAAGTCACAGTGAATCAGCCTCGTCTTCAACCCTGTCCATTAACTAAGAATGAGCCAAGTAGGCTAGTTTCAGCTGAACTCCCTGTGGAAGTACAGGGAACATGAGTCAGAATTGAATAACAGGAGAGAAATTAAGTTAGGCTATGAGGACATACATTCAAGCTATTACTTAAAAAGGAAACCTAGGGAAATCATGCTCTCTACATGGATTGGATCAGGTTGCATGGCACTGCGTACAAGAGAAAGTGGCACAGATATACTGCAGTAAGGTTCCTTGTTGGGGATTGAATTTATGTTCCTCCTAAAAGGCATGTACAAGTCCTAACCTCCAGTCCTGTGGGTTTGAACCCTTTAGTAAATATGACTTTTGAGGATGTTATTAGTTAGGGTGTGGCCCAAACTGAGTAAAAGTGGGCCTTAATCCAATATGACTGTATTCCTTATAAGCAAAGGAAATTGGACATGGAAGGAGAAAGCCAGAGAAGGAGACAGAGATCAGCATGTGACAGAGGCAGAGCTGCATCTACATGTCAAGGATGGCAAGGATTGCTGGAAAGCCATCACCAGAATGCTATAGACTATGGGAAAAAGAATGGCCTGTTGATACCTTGATTTTGGAGTCCTAGCCTCCAAAATCGTGAGACAATAAATTCCTGTTATTTAAGCCAACCAGTTTGTCACAGCAGCCCTGGCAAACTAATGCAACTCTAAATCTTGAGACAAAAGGCTGGAGGCATTCTAGCTGTTCTGAGCAAAATCCAATACATGAGCATACTTCAGATAGTCTAACTATCTCTCAGATATGTGAGAGAGGCAGCCTCAAGAAACACCTGTATATATAAGATCCCAAGTTTAAGATGTGCTAGTTAATCAACACTGCTTGTCAGATGGCTCTGAAAGTAGACTATTTAAATGCAAAGACCATCATCTACAGAGATATAGAAATCAAAACTATATTTCTCTATGAAGGCCTCTTAATGAAAACTGGCAATTTTGTCTTTGCAACAGTGAAATAATGAGCTCTTTCTAGGGTGATTCTCATCCAGTGGAATGGCCTATTTTCTGTTTTTTTTTTTTTTTTTTTTTTGGATGGTCTCAGAAGGATCCTAATTGTGGGACCATCCACCAGTTTGTTCTAGTTCTTCTTCTACTTCTTTGGCATTGTTTTATATGAACTTAAGCTGCAGAAGCTGCTTTTCTCACAAATAAGCCAAGGTCAGGTCATCTGCATGGTAAGCATGATTACCATGCTATGATTCCTCCAGATACTAGGAATTTATACTAAAACAGCACCCAAAGTAGTGAAGGAGCTTGTAGCAGTCTATGTTCAGAAAGTTAAGGAAGAGAAATCTCACTCCCTCCAGATCCTATTTTCCTTTGAGCTATCCATTTGTCAGAAAATCACCTCTAGTGCTTCTGAGTCATTCCTGCACTTAGCAGCCTTCACTGAAGGTTTTAAGTCTTTATACTGCCAAACTGCCTCTCCTAGTCACATTGTACACATGTGCTTGTCCTCAGGATGCCAGGGGAAAATGGAGGGTGGCAGACAGATACCGCCTTTCTCCTCCCTTTCCATAGGAACACAGAACTTGTTTACAGAGAAGTTACTTTAAGGATGCCTACTGTTTGTTTTCTGGAAGACTCAGAGGGCCATAACATCATGTTGCCTTTCTCCCCTTTACAGCTCTGGAAGAAGGAAGCTGCTTGCAATGCTGATTGCTCTGTTCCTTTCCTTCCCAGTCTATGAGCCCAGCCAGCTCCAGGTGTACAAATGAATGCTGATTAGCTATACATCAAATGGTGCCCATCTGTTATCTAAATGAGTATTTTGAGGGCAAAAAAAATCAAAGCACTTGGAGAGAATATTATGAAAACTTTTAAAATAAAAGTAGCAGCCAGTCCAGCATCAGAGTGGAATAATACATTTTGGAAACAAATCCCTTTAGGAATGTTTAACACAGAAAAGACTTTTCTTTAAGGAGATAAGATCCCTGGGCACCAAAGATGAATTTTTACAAATAATGTACCAGACATCAGACTATTTTGACTTCAGCTTACTGAAGGAATCCACTTTTGTACTATTTACACATGTTTTGAAAAGACCCATGATGGTTTCAGTGCATTGGGATGGTGTTCCAGGTCAGATAATTGTCCTGTCCCTCTCAATCTCCCTCCCCTCAGAGGAGAGTGGGAGATATCAAGCTAATGTTAGCCTCCATTTGTCCCATGGAACAGGATCATAGGAAGCATGTGCAGAGCTGGCCTTATCTTTCCAAATGTGAAGAGAAAGCCAAGAATACACATTGCTTTTTAATAATTGGGGTTTTGTTTTACTGCATCTGACAAATTCTATTTTCTCACTCTGCCATTCTTTCAATGGCAAAAATGGAAGCCAGAAGAAAGAATGGCACTTTCAACATCCTGAAGGAATAACTGCCAAATTACAGTTCTAAACTTAGGAAAGGGAAACATCTTTAAGAATAGAGGTGAAATAAAGACATTTTTAGAGAAACAAAAGTCATGTGCATAACTGTACTAAATGAGATTTTACAGGGTATTCCTTAAAGTGGAAGTAATGCCAGATGGAAGATCAGATATGGGAAGAAAAGAACAAAAAGTTTGATGAGAGTAAATGAATGAACATTGTCTAAAATAATGATTTCTGTCAGAGTTTAATATATGTAATACCCAATTATTATACATCTGAAGGGATTAAATGGAGATAAGGTATTCATTTAAGACAATATATACACTTTAGAATAAAAGTGCATTGCTAATTGTATTTTCTTATTGTGGTGAAATACACCTAACATATTAGTAATTTTAAAGTGCACAGTTCTGTGTCATTTTGTATATTGCAATGTGTGCAGCCATGCCATTTGTCTACCAAAATAGATAAAAAATGAAAAATCTGACCAATATTTCCATCACCCCAAAAGAAAACCCTATCTATTAAGCAGTCACTCCCCATGCTCCCCTATCCCTGGTAACTGTCAATATGCTTTCTGTCTCTATGTATTTATCTATTCTGGATATTTCATATAAATGGAATCATACTATATTTGACCTTTTGTGTCTGGCTTTTTTGACTTAGCACAAAAGTATCCAGGTTTATCCATGTTGTAGCATGTATTAGTTTTATTTTCTATATCTAAAAATCATTTTATGAATTGAGTATAGCATCGACCTCTGCTTAAAAATGATGGCATCAACAAAAGAAAACAACAGTCTTGCTTATAAATATTGATAAAAATATTAAGTAATTATTAGCAAACAGAATCCAGTGGCACATTAAAAAATTCATCATGACCAAGTGGAATTCATTCCAAAACTGTGAGAGTGACTCAATATTCTAAAATCCATTAATAATATCCATCATATTAATAGAGCTAAGAATGATATACGTATGTGTCTAGAAAATCTAAAGGAATCAATGGAAAACTACTACAAACAAAAAGAGAATTTAATAAAGTAGGTTATAAAATCAATATATAAAATCAATAGTCATTTATATACAAACAAATATCAGTTTATAGTGGAAAATAAGACCCTTTTTGTGAAAGACAAATGAAACAAAATATCTAAGCATAAATGAAACAAGAAACGTACAAAACCTACATGAAGAAAAAACACTTAAAAAACATACAAAAATAGACTTAAGTAAATGGAATGATATGCCATATTCTTGGATAGGAAGGTGCAATATTAAAGATTTAAGGTCTCCATAAATAATAGAATTTAATGTAATTCATAACTTTAATATAATCCAATAAAAATATGACTAAGTTTACTTTTGGAGCTAGGCAAGTTTGTTATTATTATTATAATAAAATTCATTTGAAAGAATATGCAAAGAAAGAATAAAGCCTGAAAAACAAACAAATAAAAGTAAAAATAGCCTGAAAAAGAAAGAGAAATGAGCAAAGAATAACTTCGTCAAATACTAAAACATGTTATAAAATCTCTGTAATTAAAACAATTTGGTGTTGTTGCATGGATAGACCAGGGATCAAAATTTAAAAATCCATAAATAGATCTATTTGCATTTGGAAAATTAATAAATTATAAAGGCAGCATCTCAAGTTAGTGGGGAAAATGATGGTCTTTTTAATCTAAGGCATGGGATAACTTGATAGCCATGTATGAAAAATAAAATTGTATTCATTGTCCATGCATTATACCAAGATAAAGTCCAAATGAATGAGAAAGTTAAGTGTATTAAATTAATCTATACGAGTATGGAAAAAAATGATTGAAGTATTCTATAATCCAGGAGTGGGTGGAAACTTCCTAACTCTGATTCAATATCCAGAAGCCAAAAATGGAAAAGATTGAAGAATTTGATTATTTAAAAATTAAAATGTAAACATTTTCACGAGGATTTAAAGAGACAAATTACAAACCATGGTGGCATTTTGTAATATGCATCATAAATAATGGCTTAATTATTCCAATGCATAAAGAACTTCTAAAGAGAAAGGATAAAATCCAACAATCCTATAGAAAAAAGGCTAAGTATATGGACAGCCAACTCACAGAAAAAGAAATACAAATGATTCTTTATATAAAAAGATCTCAACTCTACATAATAAGGAAAAGGAAAATTAGAACTACTAATACACCACTTTTCACCTATCAGAATTGCAAAAATCTAAAAAGTCGACATACACTCTTTTGGCAAGACTTTCAGAAAACAGGCACTTTCACCGTTGCTGGAAAGAATGCAAAATGGTACAAGTTCAATGGAAGGGAATTTGGTAATATCTAGCAAAATAACACCTGCATGCTTACTTCTTTTACACAGGAAGCCCTCTTCTAGTAATCTGTCCTAAAGAAACACTGACAGAAATACAAATACATGAACAGAGAACTATTTGTAATAGTAAAAAACTGGAAAGAACCCAAATGTTCAGTAGGAGACTAGTTAAATAAACTATGGTTCATTCATATAATGAAGCATTATTCAACGTTTAAAAGGAATGAGGACTATATCTATATATTGCTATGACATGCTGTTCAGAATGTGTTAAGTGAAAAAACAAGGTGGACTAAAGTAGGTACAATAAACTATTTATCTAAGAGAGGGGGGCTACAAAATATATATAATGTTTGTGTATATATATGTGTGTGTGTATAGGTATGTATATATAAGTATTCATATAAGATTTGCTTAAATAAAAATGATGGAAGGATAAACCATAAAATAAAATTGTTGGCTAAAGGGGAAATGAGATAAGTGAATAAATGAATTCAGCAAAGTGGTGGGGTACAAGATCAACATGCAAAAATCAATAGTGTTTCTATAAACTAGTACTGAGCAACCCAAGGAGGAAATTAAGAAAAAAATTCCATTTACAGCAGGAAATAAAAGAATCAAATATCTTAGAATAAATTTAACCAAGGATGCTGTGGCAGTTTGATATTATTTATGAATTCCAAAAAGAAATATAGATTATGTTTGTAGACTGGTCTGTTCCTCTGGGCATGATACCCTTTGATTGTATAGATTCAGCTGAGATACCTTTGATTAAATTATGTTAAGATTAGGGCTTTGATTCAACCACATCATTAGGATAACTCAGTTTGAGTCCCCACTCCTTTGGTGGGCTATATAAACGGATGCTCAATCAAGAATACAGAAGCAGATAAACAAGAAAGAGAGAGAGCTCCATAAACATGGAAGAGGACTTTGATCCTGTGGCCATGGGAAGAGAGACGAGCCATTTGCCTGATAGTTTACAGTTCACCTTGTAAAGAAAACAGAGCAGCTGAGCCTGGAAAGAAATGAGCCCCAGGGTGAGAGATGAGCCTGATACCATCCCTACAGCTGAGATTAGAAGGTGGACCATGGAGCCTTAAGAGGAAAAAGGAGGCTGAACCCTCACAGACATCACCTGCCATCTTGTTTTCAACATGTGGCAACAGATATTTGGTGAGGAAGTACCTCTTATGGTACCTTGAGTTGAACTCTTTAGGACCTTGTAACTGTAAGCTTCTACCTCAAACAAATACCCTTTATAAAAGCCAACAGATTTTGGGTACTTTGCATCAGCACCCCTTTGGCTGACTAATACAGATATAAAGGACATATACATGGAAAACAACAAAGCATTATTAAAGGAAATCAAGGAAGATCTAAATAAATGGAAGGCCATTCCACGCTCATGGATAGGAAGACTAAGTATTGGTCAGATGTCCATGCTAAGCAAAATGATTTACAGGTTCAACACAATCCTAATCAAAATTCCAATAGCCTACTTTGCAGAAATAGAATATCCAACCAATAAGTTTATGTGTAAGCCATCTTTTCAAGCCATCTTGAAAAAGAAGAACAAAGTTGGCAGATTCACACTTCCTGATTTTAATACAAAGGCACAGCAATCAAAACTGCATGGTACTGGCACAAGAAGAGACATATAGACCAAAGAAAATCAACCCTCGTATATATAGCCAACTGATTTTTGACAAGTTGGCAAAGATCATTCAGTTGATAAAGAAATAGTCTGTCCCAGTAATGGTACTGGGAAAACTGGATCTTGATTTGCAAAAAAAAAAAAGAAATGAAAAGAAAAGGAGGACCCTTACATAATACCATATAAAAAAAGCAACTCAAAATGGATCAAAGACCTTAATATAAGAGCTAGAACCATAAAGCTTCTTGAAGAATAGATAAGAAACCATCTTCAGGAACTTAGGTTAGACAATTGTTTCTTAGACTTTATACCCAAAGCACAAGCAACAAAGGAAAAAGGAATAAATAGGACCTTATCAAAATGAAAAACTTTTGTGCATCAAAGAACTTTATCATGGGAGGTAAGAGGAAGATGGCGGCAGAGGCGAGTGACCAAACTTTCATTTTTAAGAACTATATTGAGTCTATTACATGTAAACATTCTGAGTTTGAGGAGTCTCCAAAGGAATGGAGTTTGGTGCTGTTCACGTGTTAAAAGCTTGCTCATCTTCGACAGAGGGAATACCTTTCTTCAGATGTCCGTCCATTTTTATCTCTTAACTTCGTTATAGTCAAACAACGTGATGAGAGTCTTCATGTGATGTTTGTCCTCTGGGTTGTTAAGATCATTTTAAAAAATTACATTGAAATGCATAATTTAAACATTTAAATACTGAATTTGGCAGTCAAAAAAGAGGGGCAGGGAGATAAGCTATAATCTTAAAAGTGGAAAATTTCCTAAAACAAGAAAGATTTGATTCCCATTTTTGTTTCAGGACAGTGTGCTAGATAATACCCAAAGTTGGTTGAAAAAATGATTCCATTAACTTTTTATTTAAAGTTGAAAGAAAAAAAGAGCATTTGAGGGAACTTATCAGTAAGTTCTCTTCCTCAAAAGTAACCTGTTCCACTTTGGAATTACACTTCAGAGCCATGTTAACACCTTGGAATATTACTCAGTAAATCCTGATGGTGACTTGCATAAAAGATCATAAATAGGATTGAAGCTGTGTAGGGAGTAAAATATTACAAGTCTACAAAAATAATTTAATTTTACATGTTCTCTTTTATAACAGAAAACAAAACAGCTTCTGTTATTAAAATCAATAAATGATTTTCTGATAGGTGTTTAATATTTCTTCCCTCCTGATCCTTGGACAAAAGCCATTCTTTATAGTTAATGGAATGTTTTGAGGAAACTGTCCTATAAACAAGCATACAGTAGTCATCTAAAATTGTACATTTAGAATGGAGTAGTTTAAATTTGAGGTTACAGAAATTTGCAAAATAGCAAAGAAGATTGGATTTGGGAGGCATGGTCTGGAATTGCTTGTCAAATTCTGAAGCTATGAAGAATAAATGTGTTTCAACTTTGGTTACAAAACCCCTTTTATGATTTTAGAAATACACTTTAAATAAAAATGATTAAATTAAAAAAAAAAAAAGAACTTTATCATGAAAGTAAAAGGACAGCCTACTCAATGGGAGAAAATATTTGAAAACCACATTTTGTCTCCTCTGGCTTAAAATCCAGAGTATAGAATTCCTAGAACTCAACAATAAAAAGACAAACAACCCAATTAAAAAATGGGCAAATGACTTGAATAGACATTTCTTTAAAGAAGATACACAAATGGCTAAAAAGCACATGAAAATTATACTAAAAGTCATTAGCTGTTAGGGAAATGCAAATCAAAACCACAATGAGAGATCATTTCACACCCATAAGAACAGCTACTTTTTTCTTTTTTTTTTTTTAAAGAAAATTACAAGTGTTTGAGAGGATGTGGAAAAATAAGAACACTTATTCATTGTTGGTGTAAAATGGTGCAGCTACTGTGGAAGACAGTTGGCAGTTGGCAGTTTTTTAAAAAGCTAAGTATAGATTTACCAAATGACCTGGCAATCCCACTACTAGGTATATAACCAAACAAATTGAAAGCAGGGACTCGAACAGATATTTGCATACCAATGTTCATAGCAGCATTATTCACAGTTGCCAAAAGATGGAAGTAACCAAAGTGTCCATCAACCCCTGAATGGATAAACAAAATGTGGTATATACATACATTGGAATATTATTCAGCATTAAAAGGGTATGAGGTTCTGATTCATGGGATAACTTAGGTGAACCTTGAAGACATCATGTTGAGTGAAATAAGGCAGACACAAAAGGACAAATATTGTATGATCTTATGATCTAACTGATATGAAATAATTAGAACAGGCAAACTCATAGAGTCAGAATCTGGAATATAGATTACAAGGTAATGGGTTGAGGGGCAGGGAATGGATAGTTAATACTTAAATTGTACAGAATTTCTTTTGGGGTTGATTGTAAAACTTTAGTAATGGATGGTGTTGATTGTAGTACAACATAGAATGACCATAATTATAAGTACTGAATTATATATATGGATGTTGGAGAGGCAAGGGAGACTAAAAGTTTGTCAAGAACAATGGTAGGGGAAGAGTTGATTACATCCCATGTCCTGACATGTTAGTGGGGGATACAAGTAGGGGAGTATAAAGATAAGTAGAGTTTATTCAAATGATACTATGCCCTACAGTCAGAGAATATTCATTTTTGGAGTTCTATAATACCCTTAATTGACTAACAAAGTCTCAAGTTATAGAAATCAAGATTCCATAGATCACATTGCTTCATATATGTGTACACATATATACATATGTCATAAAACTAGAAACTTTTAAATTACACAAAGGACAATAATAATGGAGTAGTCCAGCTTAGATAACCTGGTTCAAGAAAGAACAGACCAAGTGCCATTTGAGTGGGCAATCCATGAACAAGAATTTCATTGAGTTGGAGAGTGGCCACCAAAATAGCGGACTCCTATATGGTTCCCTGAGCATTTTTGTCTATAGTGGAGAGTAATTCATTGAGGCACAATACCTAAATGCTGCTAGCCATAACGATCATCAGAATTACTCCCTTACTCTTGTGCCATGTTATCAAGCAATTGCTTCATTTTAATTTTGCCTCATATCTACACTGATATGGGAATACTTGTTTGGTTCTTATCACAGTTGATTTTAATTAAATTGGCATGCTAGTTTCCTTAGAAAACATGCTAATGGATTTTAACTTAGCTAAGGTTGTATTCCTAAAGCCCTAACTAGGAACCATGCACTTTTTACTAAACTTAGGTCTATCTCAGAGTAGGAAGTGTTTCTGACACTTATCAGTTTGTAATGAAATAATTTCCTTTATGCCTTGGTAGATCAGTGAGTACCCAATGTATCACCTTGAACATGATCCTGAAAAACCACCTAAATATTAAGGAACTGATAGACTTAGGGGGATGTATCCAAAGCTGTACTGGGAGGCAAGTTTATGAAGACTAGGAAAGACTTATTAACCAACTTAGACTTCTAAGGCAAATAAGCAAAGCCCAAGAGAGTATAAATAAAAGAAAAATAATTGATAGTAACTAGGAAACATAAAATAGAAATTTGGCAGTATAAAAGATACCTGACTCTTGTAAGTTAAAAAATCGAGGAAATTGATGACTTTATAAGAAACCAACTAAGTTTGCAAGTCAGAAGCCTGAAAAATCCATCTTAGTGGCAAAGTCAAAGAGTAAAAAGATCAAACTTATGATTATATGCTAGAGGTTTTATGACTAGAAGGTTTACATTCTGCAGAGTAGCTCATAGCTTAGAGAAATATGTGTGTTTTTTTTTTTTTGTTTTTTTTTTTAGAAAAATGTCTCTAATCTTACAACGTAGATCAGAGTATGAAGCTGGCACAAAAATCAACTTATAGTTTAGCCTTACTTGGAACTAGGGGAGACATTCCTAAAAGCTGGTAGCATACTGGGAATGTTTAAAATGGAAAAGTATATTATAGAAAGGCAAGTTTTGTTTGATTATTGATATAATTAGTTACCAAGCATGAAAAAAGGAGATGCCAGGAAATGCATTTGTAACATCTTCTTATGAATCAAATTACTGGAGTTACACCGAGTCAGCATCACACTCAGTGCCAAAACTAGAAGCTTCCTCAGTCAACTCAGATTAAGGCACTGTCATATAATACTTTTGGAGTAATTTTAGTCAATGTGATAAGAAACAAAGACAAAGAAAAGCAATGACACTTCTACTTGCCTGAGAAAACCTAGGTTCAGTGACACATTAGTAGAGTTGTGCCAGCTTTTGTCAGTGGCCACACTCATCCAGTACATTTTTTTTTGTTGTTTATTATTTATTTTTAAAATTTTTATTCTCCCCCATTCCGCCAAGACAGCTCCCTTGTCTGTCTGCTTATCTTCTTTAGGAGGCACCTGGGACCTCTCATGTGGGAGGTGACTGCCCAACCACTTGAGCCACTTCCGTTCCCTGCTGGCTGCCTGTCTTGCTGGTTGTGGCATCTGTTTGTCTTCTTTAGGAGGTACCAGTAACTGAAACTGGGACCTTCCACATGGGAGGTGGGTGCCCAATTCCTTGAGCCACATCCGCTCCACTGTCCAGCACATTTTGATTGCTTTTCATCATTCTGGTTTCCCTTCTTTTTTTAGCTTTGGCCTCCTGTTGATCTGCTTTTCTAGGTCACAAATGAGACCTTGATTTTAGATGCTGATTTCTGACTTTAGAGACTTTTCCCCATCCCTGACCCAGCATTTATATAACAGGCCTTGATGACTGATTACTCTTATTTAAATTTTCCCTCTTCACCGCCAATGTTAGGTGCAGTTTGCTAAACCTCATAAGAAGTTCTCCATGGCTGAACTATGTTAGTGAGATGATGCTCAGAAGATGTGGATCAAAATGTAACTCTTCTCTTTTAAAATTCCCTGGGTCTAGTATACTTTGACATAAGATGGGACCTTTTAAGTGTCTTCTTTAGGGGGCTTGGACCTTTGTCAAACTGAGAGATTTTGAGTATGTTGGGGCAGAGTCGACTCCCCAGAGCTAAGGACCTCTCCTTCTTAGGCATCTTCTGAGGTTTATAGTTCAGTGCTCTTACTCCAAGGAGGCATAAAATAATGATGTCTACCTCAAAGTAGCTATATACAAGGTCATTATCATAAAAGGAAGTAACAAGAAGTTGTGGTTGAAGACAATGTTAGCCTTGATAGAGGTGAAGTCTATGCATAGTTAGATTCATAGGTGACAACTATGTTCTCCTGGATGCCTTTGAGAAGTTGTGATACTTGGTCCACTACTTTCCTGAAATATCCTTATGAAGCTTGCAGTTCTGTAAGTGATGGGAAAAGAGCCATTAAAACCAGTGAACCCTAAGAAATTCACCCCATTTTGAGATCTGGACTGTTGAGTTTGTTGGAAATGAATAATGTTCTCTGTGCTCAGACTTTCTTGGAAGTCCAGTGTCAAGGAAGGTAATTGAGAATTGCTGAATTAGCAGCACCTGCAGACTGCCAGGATTCCCCTAATACAGCTTGAAAACAAAAGGGCCTATGTCTTCTTACTAATAATTCATCTTGTTCTAAAATTTTCTTGGATGCTTGCATCTCTCAGAAATTTTCTGAAGGCACTTATTTGAGCCTCTCTGGGAATAGTTCTTATGGAAGCTAGAGGTGAAGAAACTTAACTAAACTGAAAGCAAGACCCTTTTTTGATTCATTGTAGGGTCAGGCAGAGGAGCCAACTCAAAGCCTGAATTTTCATCTTTGTTCAAATGATTATACCTTTAGCATTAGGAAATGGCCCAATGTGGGCAGAAAAAGAAAGCAATAAGTTGTCTATCTTTTCTACTAGAAAATTATTCAGTCTTCTAGAAGAAGGAAATAATGACTCTCCCTTCCCCCCTATTATTTGTTTTCACCTATCTGTTAGGGTTATGGGTCCTGGTAAAAAAGTATATATAGAAATGAGATATTTTGCAGGAATTTTTGCTCATCAGTGAAAGCCAGTATCTAGCACAATGTATGACACAGAGTAAATTCTAAAAGAAGTTCATTTAAGAAATGAACACAGTGCTATTGACCAGATAGTAATCAGGGATTCAACTATAGCCAAGTTAGAATTACCTTAGTCTGGTGGTACAGTTGCTCCAAAAATCAATAATTTGAGGGTGGAGGGAAGGAACAGATCCCATTATGCCTAAAATTCTACCCCTGTACCCCCAGAGTTGGACCTGTAATATGATCCACTCAAATAACCATGTATTAATCCCCCAACTGTGTTCCTGACTGCAGGAACACAGTGCATGATTTAGGATTTTATTTTCAGGATTGGAAAATTTATCACACAGGGATCAGATGATACTGATGTATAAAACCTCACTAGTAGCAGGGAAACACCACATTATATCCCCAAAAGCCCCTCCAAACAGGTGGCAAGCCATTCTTTTTTTTATTTAAAAATTTATTGAAGTATATCACTCATACATGAGTATACATAAACAATAAGTGTATAGTAAAAGCTGTGAACTTACTAAACAAACATGCATAACATCATACAGGGCTCTCATATCTCACCCCACCACCAATACCTTGCATTGTTGTGAAACATTTTTAACAAATGATGAAAGAGCATCCTCAAAATATTATAACTAACCAAAGTATCTTACATTTGGTATATTTTACCCCCAACCCACCCTACTATTATTATTATATTTTTATATCATTCATACATGAACTATAAACAATAAGCATATAGTAAATTTAGTAAAATTTGTAAACTTACAAAGCAAACATGGATAACATCATACATCAACCCACCACCAACACCTTGCATTGTTGTGAGACATTTGTTAGAAATTATGAAAAAATATCATCAAAATCTTACTACTAACTATAGTACATATCTTACCCCAACCCACCCTATTTTTATTTTTAAAAATATATTTTTATTACAGAAGTTGTGAACTTACAAATAAATCATGCACATGTATAGAATTTCCATGCAACAACCATTCATCAACACACCACGCCATGGTGGAACATTATTATAGATTATGAGATAATGTCATCACATTATCACCAGCCACAGTACACAGTGTACATTTGGCACACTTTTTTGATACTCCCCCATTATCAACACAGTACATCTTTGGCACAGATGCATGAATATTACTGTATTGCTATTAACCACAGTCCATAGGTCACACCAGTTGTACTTTTCCCATGCTTCTCCACATTCCCACCACCCTGCAATCGTGATGTACATCTGCTCTAGCTCACAGAAGGACATTCTTGCATTTACACAGTCAACCACAATTCTCATCCATCTCTGGGTTCACAGTGTTATTCAGTCCCTAGATTATTTTCTAGCCTTCTTTCAGTTGACATTTACATCCACAGACTACTCCTTCTAATCATGTTTCCATTTATAAACCAGCAGTTACTCCCTATAATGTGTCACCATCAACTCTATATTTTTCCACACACATACATGAAGCATCAGCTCTCCTCCTATTTCCTTTAAGAATCCACCACCTACCACCAGGTCTTGAAGATGTTTTCCTACATTTTCTTCTAGAAGCTTTATGGTTCTTGCTTTTCATATTTAGGTCTTTGATCCATTTTGAGTTAATTTTTGTATAAAATATGAGATAGGGGTCCTCTTTCTTTCTTTTGGCTATGGATATCCAGTTCTCCCAGCACCAGTTGTTGAATGGACTTTTCTACCTGAGCTGGTTGGGTTGGACAGGCTTGTAAAAAATCACTTGACTGTAGATTTGAAGGTCTGTTTCTGAAACATCAATTCAGTTCCATTGGTTTATGTGTCTATCTTTTTACCAGTATCATGTTGTTTTTACCAATGTAGCTAGGTAATATGATTTAAAGTCCAGAAGTGAGAGTCCTTCAGCTTCACTTTTCCTTTTTAAGATGTTTCTGGCTATTTGGGACCCCTTATCCTTCTAAATAAAGTGGATAATTGTGTTTTCCATTTGCTTAAAAATTGCTGGTGGAATTTTTCTTGGGATTGCATTGAATCTGTATATCAATTTGGGTAGAATTGACATCTTAATGATATTTGGTCTTCTAATCCATGAGCATAGAATATTCTTCCAATTATTTAGGTCTTTTAAATTTTCTTTTAATAATGCATTGTAGTTTTCTGAATACAAGTGCTTTACATCCTTAGTTAAGTTTATTCCTAAATATTTGGTTCTTTTAGTCGCTACTGCAAATGGAATTTTTTTCCTGACTTCCTCCTCAGATTGTGCATTACAAGTGACTTCTAAAGTCTGTTTCAGCTGGTATAAATATAGGTACTCTGGCTTTTTTTTTTTTTTTTTTTTTGGTTGCTTCATGCATGGAATATCTTTTTCCAGTCTTTCACTTTCAATCTATTGGTATCCTTGGATCTAAGACGAGTCTCTTGCAGAAAGCATATAGATGGCTCATATTTTCTTATCCATTCTGCCTGTCTGTGTCTTTTGAATGGGGAGTTTAATCCATTAACACTCAATGTTATTACTGTAAAAACAGTTCTTATTTCACCCATTTTGACCTTTGGGATTTTTCTGTCATATTTTATTTTCACTACTCTTTTTATACTTCATTTCTAGACTCTCTTCCAAGCCTCTCTCTTGTCTTTTCTTTTCAGAATGTAGCACACCCATTAGTATTTCCTGCAAGGCCAGTTTCTTTGTTATAAACTCTCTCAGTTTCTATTTATCTGTGAATATTATAAACTTGCCCTCATTTTTGAAAGACAATCTTGCTAGATATAAGATTCTTTGCTGGAAGTTTTTCTCTTGCAGTATCTTAAATATATCATACCACTGCCATCTTGCCTCCATGGTTTCTGATGAGAAATAGACACTTCATCTTATTGGGTATCCCTTATATGTTATGCATTGCTTTTCTCTTGCTGCTCTCAGAATTCTCTCTTTGTCTTTGGTCTTTGACATTCTGATTAGTATGTGTCTCAGAGTTGGTCTATTCAGATTTATTTGGATGGGAGTACGTTGTGCTTCTTGGACACAGATATCTATGGCCTTCAATAGGGTTGGGAAGTTTTCTACCATTATTTCTTCAAATATTTCTTCTGCCCCTTTTTGCTTCTTTTCTCCTTCTGGGAAACCCATGACACATATGTTTACATGTCTCTTGCTGTTGTTTAGTTCCCTGAGACCTTGTTCAATTTTTCCCATTCTTTTCTTCATCTGTTCATTTGTATGTTCACTTTCAGAGGCCATGTCTTCAAGCTCACCAATTCTTTCTTTTGCCTCCTCAAATCTGAGGTTATATGGCTCCAGTGTATTTTAAATTTCATTTATTGTGCCTTTCATTCCAATAAGATCTGCTATTTTTCTATGTATGATTTCAAATCTTCTTCGTGCTCATCCAATGTCTTCTTAATATCCTTAATCTCTTTAGCCACTCATTGAATTTATGAGGAGATTTGTTTGAACATCTGTGATAAAATGTCTCAACTCCTTTATGTCATCTGGAGGCTTATCTTGTTCCTTTAACTGGGCTGCATCTTCCTGTTTCTTGGTATGGATTTTAATTTTTTGTTGGTGTCTTGGCATCTGGCTTACTAGATGTATTTATTCTGGGTACAGTTCCTCTCTTTATTTTAGGGTTTTCTTGCCCTTTCTCCCTTGTTGGTTGTGTAGCATGTAGCTGAGCATGTAGTTGATGCTATAAGCTGTGGATGCTCAAGCTGCCCACATTGCCCCAGGGACAGATAAAGCTTCTCTCACCTATCTTCTTTGCCAGCTGCCCTACAGCTTTGGGGCAGAAACATAGCTGTCTATAATAATCCAAGTTGTGCAGGTCAATACCATCTGATAGTTGCCTGGAGAGACTGACGAAACTTCATGCTCCTTCCTCCCCTGCCTGGGGAGATGATAGAGTTGCAGGTGTGGGCAGCAATCTATGCTGTGTGGGTCCAAAATGACTGCAGTTACCCATGTAGACTTCCAACTATTCTGTCTGTACTGGCTAAATGTACTTGCATTTACCCAGAGAGGCTGGTGCAGTTCCCGCCAGGTTCCTCCCTTCCAGAGGTGGGGCTGAAGCCTAGGCTAGGGCTGCAGTCTGACCTCAGTGGAAAGAGGCCAGCCCCTACCATTACTGTGATTTTCAGTCAGCCCAGCTTTCCCTTATGCCAGGGAGTGGAGTCAAAATGGTGACTACCTGCTTCTTTCCAACTTGGACCATTTAAAAGTTTAGCTGTTCTTAGGGTTATACTTTAGCCAGCTGAATTTGCTAATCAGTAGCTGAAGTCAGTGGCCAACTGTCTCATCTTCCCCTGTGTTTGGGAAATGGAGCTTCCAACTCCAGCCGTGGAATAACTCCTGAGGTGGCTTGCATCACCAGAGTAGGATAAGCACCAGCCTCCACGATGTGGCCTGCAGTTACTCAGACAGGCTGGTGCAGGTCCCCCACAGCTTCATCCCTGCTGGAGGTGGGCCTGGGGCTTAGGCTAAAGCTGCAATCTGATCTGGATGGAAAGGAGCCGGTTCCTACCAGCACTGTGATTTTCAGTCAGCCCCACTTCCCCTCATGCCAGGTGCCAAGTTAAAATGGTGGCTACCAGCCTCTTTCTAACTTGGATAGGTTCAAACTTTAGCTGTTCTTAGGATTATACTTTAGCTAGCCGATTTTACTAATCAGCAGCCGAAGTCAGTGCCCAACTGTCTCCTCCTTCCCTGTTCCTGAGAAATGGACCTTCCAATTCCAGCCACAGAATAGTTCCCAAAGTGGCTTGCACTGCCAGTGGAGTATGGGCACTGGCCTCTGTGGTGTGGAGTGCTCTACTCACGAATCTTCTCTGCAGATGTGCAGTCTCCTCCATCCATTCTTTCAAGGATGTTGTAGGATGCTCTTCTGTCTCTTGGAGCCCCCAAACAGGTGCTTTAGATAGCTCTGGGTGATTACTAACTGCCTTGTAGCATGAGCTGACTATTGGGGCTCCTTACTTTGCCTCCATCTTGCTGGTTGTCCCACAAGCCACTTTTGAAAAGGGTCAGGAGTAAGAAGTCCCCTACAAGGGTCGTTTGCATATAATAAACCCCTCCACATTATCAGAAACACTTATTTGCCAATAGGATTTTGTTCTTGGCACTTTCCTCCCCAACTATCAATAGTAAGAGGAATTATAGATGAAGGTAGACCTATAGGATTGAGTTAAGCAGGCCCAGAGAAGCAAAAACCCATGGCTGATAAATCATGGGAGAAGGAAACCACCCAGCAATCAGGAATGGGTTCTGATTATCACAGTTGCTCCATTTGGCCTGGCTGTGAGCCAGAGGAGAAACCCTAATTCTATCCATATTTAGCAAACCACTCAGGTTGGGCTCCCAATTATTTCTTCCTAGGCCATCTATAATGTTTGTCTCACTGAGAAATGTTCTAGTACTGTGGATGCTGCAACAGCACAACCACCTGGGAACTTGTTAGAAATCCAAGCTCTCAGGAATTCTGTGATTCTCACAGCATGCATTCAGTTCATTAAAACTCAGGATGCTGGTTCCCATTTCCATAGCTTCTAATTCAGGAGGTCGGGTGGGGTCTGAGAATTTGCATCTCTAACAAGTTTCCAGGTGACTCTGATGATGCTGGCCTGGGCATCATACCCTGAAAGCTATCACTCTAGTATCATTAGTTGCACATCAATTGACTATAACTATAAAGGTTTGTTTGTTTATTTTGAAACCATCCCTGAACTACCTGAAGTCAGCATGCAGGCAGAATTGCAATTAAAGCATGCCTTCTTATTGCCAACTAAAGAAACAGATATTTTATGACCCTTCCCTAACAATGAAAACAACATCCTACAACTTAGAACATCATTAAGAGATATTAACAGGCCTTTAATGAAAGTATAGGATGTCAGTTTTTATGTGCTGAGGCAAGTGAATGAGTAATGATTTTATTCAAGCTGCCAAAAACATGGCAAGAAATAAAAATAGGAATTAAGTTCTGTTGGATTGGCAGTTTGCCCACAATTCCTTATTTGTCAAAAAAGTTTGTATAAAGTCTTAGAAGCTTTTGCACCATTTTAATTAAGGCATAAGATTGTCTCTTTCCAGAAAAAATGATAAATTCGGTAACTTCATGCAAGAAACCATTTTTCCTAAGAGAGAAAATATCCGAAACCAGAGCCCTTATATACTCTTCATAGGAAAAACACATACGGATCCCTACTGCTGAGAACCTTATAAGATCAGCAGTGACTTAATGGCAAGCATTATACTCCGAGTGAAATCAAAATGATTTATTGGCGAAAGATCTTGTCAAATGACACCATTAGAGAAGAAAATTATCAATGGTACAGGAGGTGAATGAGTAAAACTTGTGCTTTCAGATATGTATTTATAGTGGGACAAAACCACTGAGATTCAGAGTACAAATTAGCTATCAGCATGCTTCACGTGGGAAAAGTCATCAGTGACTTCTGTTTTTTATTGAAAACCCATGGCATAGAAGAGGTGATTCTTTCCCCCTATGGCAGATTGAACCATTGTGAGCATAGATTGAGAAAGGGGTGTTGGGGCCAATTCTGCACTTTAACCAGGTCTGCAGCAAGCTTAAGTTTTGTTAGATTAGCAAGAGGTCGCATCTTCATGCCAATCCTCATTACTTTCTTCACAGAGAATGGTCAGTGACTAACAAGGCCTTCTAATCTTGATTTAGTATTGAATGAAAGTAAAAGTTGGGACCCTGCATGGTGAGGACCTGACTGTCCACACAGAAATATGAAGGCTGTCCAAGGGAAAAGCTATTCAAAATGAGTTTGATAAGGTATGAGAAACACTAATTCAACACTGAATACTATAAAAAAAGTATCTGTGAAGTCCCTATTATTATAAGGTCAAATTCATGATATAAATTTGATAAGATCAGAATATCCTAAATAACTAAATTGTGGCTAAATTTGGTTCAACCACCAAGATTTTTATATTTTATTTAGAAAGTCTTTTAAATTTGGCATATTTAAAGTAATATTGAAGTACTGCCAGGGAACAAAGAATTTCTTCCCAGAGCTTCATGCAACCAGAGTAATTAAAAAATTTACTCACCACTATCTCCCTAGCTGAAACAGCAACCTTCCAGGTTGAGAGTGATATGCCTGTCAGTGGTGTCTAAATATGTGCTGAAAGTGTTTGGGGAGGAGTTGGTGGCTCTGTGTTAAGATTAAGGAGCAGTTATTTTAATAGCTCCATCTCTGGCAAGGACAAAATAGCATTTTTCTGTTCAGGAGAATTTTCTTCAACATGATCAGATACCCCACTGCACATCAAAAGTACCTAACAGTGAATAATGGAATTAGAGTTTGGGGATTCACATTATTTGAGAAGTATAATTTACATGGACCATAATTTAATTGGCAAGATTCTGGAGGAGCAGAGTTCCTTATCTATAGAATGTAGTTTTGATTTATTTGATTAGTAATAATTCTGCTGCTGTTTAATGGAGAATGTTTCTTTACTAGAGGAGGCTGGGAAGGTAAAAAGGAGGGAAGATAAGAGAGCTGCCTAGCTCATGAGGAGCATGGTAAGCCCAGGGGAGATTTATTCATTGCTCTGGTTCTCATTGTTGTGGGGTCTTAATTACTTCTCTGCCAACTTCTATTTCATACACAATCCTGTGGAAGGGTGAGCCTGTGATCAGCAACTACTGGAATTGTGCCAGTAATTCCAGAAGGCTCAGCTAAAGATATACCAGTGAACACATAAACCCTGTAGTAAGAATGAGGCCCAAGAATGAGCCTTTCAGCCTAAGATTTCTTTTGGAAGAGACAGAATCAAAGTTATTCTTAGGAAGACAATACACTCCAACATTGCCAGAATTAAGAGAAGTGACATTTTTACTTTTAAAGAATGTAGGTGTGAATTATTGTAGTCATAATTGGTAGAGAGAAGTGAAGTTGGAATACCCAGTGGGACCAATCTGCACTTTTCCCTGCAGCATTATAAGCAGAACTCAGAGAAGACAATTCCACTGATTTTTTCATGAAGCCTCAAGAAGGGATTAGGCCTAGGGTGCCCTTATCCTGAGGGAGAATCCTAAAAGGGGTTGGGGACTCAGGAGGACATAGATAGTTACAGGAGAAACACTATGATTGGGGAGATAGAAAGGTAAGGGAGAATAATGTTCACCTGAGACCCTCTCAGATAAAGTGTAGGGTCTGGATTCTTACTCAAAGATCAGGAATACATTAAAATCATATTTAGATTACAATTTGGAATTCAAAATATGTTGAAATTTTGCTTCTACATTTTACTTTTGGACAAGGTAGAGTTGACAGACTCAAGTAGACCAAAAGTAAAAGACTAGTTAGATTTGAAGATAAGGTTGCTTTTTGACATTCAGTTAAGAACCCAATCAGCAGGTTAAGAGTAAAAATGTATGCCATCCAATGTGTTCATGATGACCAAGGATGGTTTTTTAAAGAACACAAAAATAGTTTTTAAAATCACAACATACATTACCAAAGAGATTAGGAAATTTCTGCAAAGATGCAATAATAGCACTTGATTACATTTAGTATTTAGTTCCATCCAGGTAATAAGCACTAATAATGTTAGAGGAGTCTCTGACCTGACCTACCCAGAGCACCTTCCACATGGTTACTGGCGTAAGTTAATTGAACTCAGGGTAAAGCCCCAGAAATTAGTTCATGCAGAATAGTCTTAGAGTAAGAGGTAGATAGTCTTTTTTCCTTATTCCCACAGTGGGGCTCTTCCAATTGACTTACTCAGAAGATCTCAGTCCTTTAAGTAAACTGGTGGTGTTGGACCATGGTGATGACCTGAGCAAAAGTCAAAATAGTCAACCCAGCATTCGAGCTGCCCTAAGTGTTTGATTTAACGTATGCTGTTTTAAAGCTTTCTTAACTCCCCCTCCTTTTTTTTTTGTTGTTAGCATTGTTATAACTGTTATGCAGATAGCAAAATATAGCAACTAAACATTGTCAGTGATTTACAG